>WBNM01013506.1:0-10823 GCA_013399055.1 Ramphastos sulfuratus | reverse complement strand
CGGGGAGCGGGCGGGGAGGGGCAGGGGCGGGGGCGCGGGAGGGGGGCGGGGGGGGCGAGCGGAGAGGGGGGGGGAGAGGGGGGGAGAGGAGAGGAGAGGAGAGGAGAGGAGAGGGGAGGGGAGTCCTGCAATCTGATGCCACTGAACAATGTTCCACCAAACAATGAACCTGGAGAAGCCCCAAGTAAGAGTGACTGAGGGGACTGTTAACTGGAGCAAGCTCCGTGCTAGCACACAGTGAGATGGAAAAACCTTCTGCCTCCTTGTGTAAATAAATAATAAAAGTGTGTGGAAACAAGAGATCCTGCTAACTCCTGCCCCTTCTCTGCTGTCCTGGCAGCAGGCAGTGCTGACAGGTTTGCACTGCCTGGCTTTACTGGCAGCTGTGTTTATCCAGCAACACTTCAGCAGGCAGCTGTGTCAGAGGAGCAGAGACTCAGGTCATTTAAACAGGCTGTTCTCCCACTGGATGCCATTTACTTCAACCAAGTGCAAGTGTTTGGCATTTTAACCCTTGAATCATGATTCAGATACCAAACCTTTAGCATTTATTTAACACCTAATTATTGAATCCTAGAATGGTTTGAGTTGGAAAGGTCCTTAAAGATCATCTAGTTCCAAATCCCCTGCTCGCCTCCCACTAGACCAGGTTGCTCAAGGCCTCGTCTGACCTGGTCTTGAACATTTCCAGGGATGGGGCATCCACAAGTCCTCTGGGCAACCTGTTCCAGTGTCTCACCACCCTCTTAGGAATCCTACAGAAGAATGTCTTCTAGCAGACTGACTTCTACTCAAACTGCCTAGCACAGCACAGCACAGCTAGCATACAAACATTTTCACCTCGGTGTCTGCCAAACAGAATCTGCAAACTATCAAGCACATTTAGACAAGTAAATACTCATCAGTCCTGGCTGGGTGAAAAAGGCAAAACAGCCCCAGAGCTAACACATGCCCCAGTGACTAAGACTCTATGGGAGGCATATCTCTGAAGCAAGAAAAGAAAACCATGCCAAAATCCCAGCAGCTGATACTTCCATTGCCTCAACAACGAAGTCTACCTTGTGCCATGGAGTGTCTTACAACCTGGCCTTTTCTCTCGCTGTACTACGATTCTTTCTGCTCTCAGGTCAGCTTGGCCCAAAAGGCAAACTGGGCAATGATCTGCAATGAGATTGTGTGAGTCTTTGCCCAAGTAGGTTTGCTACAATGCCAGTCAATATTCTTGTTTTCTGGGAGTTTAAAAGCCTGAGAGGAAGAACTCCAGATTTCATTCCAAAGAACTCGTTCTTTAGAATTCTTGTATCTGGATGAAAAGGGGGAGAAGGCTGAACAGAAATACTCTGAGAATGTAAGTTCAGGGAGGGCTTCATATTCTCTACATGTTATTTTATGAATTTAAGTTTCCAAATGGGGTGGGAGGATGCTCTTTTTAAAAAAATCAAAGAGAAGCAAAGCGTTTAAAGCGGTTTCTTTTCAGGAGAAACAGCTTTCCTAGCACTGCCACTCAGACTGCAGCGCAGACAAAAGTACCATGGACTTAATTCAGCTGGTTCCATGAGAATCCACACAGGGGTTAAAGAAAGCCTATCCACTTTACTCCAGTTGTAGTCTGGGCTGAACTGAGTCAGAGCGAGGTGAACACCAGGACGTACAGTCCCAGAAAAATAATGTCTGTTTCTCGTTTGTAGGTAGTAAACAAGATCTGTTTTACCTTTCAGCAAAGCTATCAAGTTTTCCCAACTCATCTGACAGGCCAACAAGAGCATCCAGTGTTCCCACCTGTGCAAAAGATGATAAATAAGTGAAAGATGCACAAGTCTACAGCTTATGCTGGCAGAGCCTTATAGACACTGACCTGTGTTTATCACTTGTGAATTCAACAGTCTGGCAGAACTTTATTTACTTGGTGGAAAACAGCGGCAGTTCCACTCAGGACCTAGGGCACGAAAAGCCTTTTCCCATAAGGGGAAGAAGTATGCATCGCCTGCAGGTCCCAAGTCAGTGTCTTCCTTCCTCTTCTCATTCCCCTATCTTCAAGCTGCACAGACTGCTCTTTAACTTCATGAACACTGACCATGAATCCACCAACGTACACACAATACACACAACACATACACACAACATACGCACCACATACACACAATACACACAACGTACACACCACGCACACACAATACACACAACACACAACATACACACAACATACGCACCACATACACACAATACACACAACGTACACACCACGCACACACAATACACACAACACACAACATACACACAACATACGCACCACATACACACAATACACACAACATACGCACCACATACACAATACACACAACATACACACCACATACACAATACATGCAACACATGCACACAACATACACACCACATACACACAATACACACAACATACATGGGCACTAAACAACTCCCTAAGAGAGTCAGGGCAAGCAGCGCTTGTTCAACTGGTAGTCTCTTTAATTTGTTATTACCAAAGACTAAGCCTCCCACAAAGCTATTTCCTCCAGGACCAACATCTGCTTTTTGTGTCACTGCCACAGTCATCATCATATCTTTATGGTATTGCAAGGGATTTCTGAACCTTTTCTCATACTGTTGCCAGCTCAACAGAAGTAAGATGAAGCTATGTTTACAGCAAAGCAACAGTTACCAGCACTATACACAATGTATTTACAATTATATACAAATTAGAAATAATACAGAAAGCCAAACTCCCCCTGTTGTGGTAGGCCTAAATAGGCCAACCCCCCCAGACAAGGCATCTGCCCAGAAGGCACTCAAAGGTACCCCCTCTTTCTCCCTCCGCTTCCCCAGACAAACAAAACAAGCAGCAAAGCTTAGGTTATTATTTGTTAGTGGAGAGATTAGAGCGGAGTGAAGGAGAAGTGAATAGCTCCAGCACCCCAGACCTGAGTAAGACAAATTGTTGACATTTTGGCTTTTTATCCCTCTCAGCAAACCAATGAAAGATATAGACTTCATCATTATTTTCTTTTTACAACCAATGATCTAATTTCTCTCATTAAAATATTCCAATTAGCCTCAAACCAGCACAATGAAGAAGAAAAAAACAAATGTTACACAGATCAGGAGAATATTAATGGCCTGGTTGCATCTTCAGATACTGTGAATGGTTTGTTTCCTTTAGCACTGGCAGACTCACAACAAAACCATTTCATAAGGCCCACAGGTGGTGTAAATTACATCAGTTTCAGGTGCACATGTGAAAAGCACCATTCCCAACCTGAGACAATTCAGGAGGTTATATCTGAACACAGCCCCCAGTCTCTTTTCACCTGCAGCCTTCTGTCATTGGAACAGCTCAAGTTGTAACTGTTAACAACCCTTTTTGATTAAAGCCAGGCTCTGGATGCACTAAGTGTAGCTTTAAGTGATGGCAAAGAACCAAGCTCTACATCTGTGACATCTTCACTGACTTTGATGCAACACATAAAAATTAAGTGTAGATTTAATAAAATAAGGATTAAATAATGCAAAGATGTTTTAAAAATAATTTTCCCATTTAGCTGAAGACAGACACATTCATTTCCCAAGGAGTTTTCTCTGTCATCAATCTTACTGACATAGTTCTAGATCCTTAGCTACTCTCTGCCTTGATGCTCCGAGATGTACAGCACTGTTGTCTCTCTCATGACTGGGAGCAAATGCATTGAATGCAATAGACTGGTTAACCCACTCGTGCACCTTCACTCACCTGTATCATCTACATCTGTACCTATCTCCTTCCAATGTGAAGGTCAGCTTCAAGCACAATGAATTCTTCTCGCTCCCAACAGTTCTTATTTGACTGAGTACAACTCATCCCACAACTGTAGTTTTCTTCTACTCTCTACCTATGATCCCAAAATATATACCCAATGTTTATCCCCAAAGTCTTTATTCCTGGCTAGTGGTGCTGTGTCATCCATACATAAACCCTTCCTCATTTACCTTTAAGTCTGGAATATGGAATTTGCTGTTGCTGGACAGGTTGGATTTAGATGTGACTGTGTTCATTCTCTCCCATGCCTGCAGATTTGTTTTATCTCCCGGGGCAGAAATCAGCCAGAACTCCGACATGGTCTAATTTCCCTTCAGTCCTGGTCAATGTAGAAACACAAAGCAGGTAAGCTGGTAAAAGTGCACTGCACAAAACATGTTCTTCTCTAAGAAGAAAAGGAGTTAGAATGGATGACTGATGGTTTTTTTTTCCTCCAGAAACAACAGAAGAGTGTTCCAGAAATGGAACATGACCTTCTCCAGAATGTCATGGAAATAGTGTGCCTGTTCCTCCCTTCTCAGGGTTGTTCCATCCAGTTTCTGAATGAGGAAATGAAGCTTCCTCCTCTCATTTTACCTCTCAACCTGTTCCATGCTACTTGCATTTTAAGTCCACTCTCCACTATGGAGTTTAGGAACTTCACTATACTATGCAAATGTCACTAAGGACTTCTATTTGATGAATACCATCTCAAACATTTTTGGACACCTGTAGGCAGAAGTGAAATCGAGGTGTAAAAAGGCCTCTGCTAACACAGAGGCTGCAAAAAATGCCACTGGCAAGATGGAATATTGCTTTCACAGAATTGCCTAGATTAGAAAAGACCTTTAAGATCATAGAGCCCAATAATTAACCTAATACTGAGAAGTCCTTGACTAAGGTGTGTGTCTAAGCAATGCATCTGCATGACCCTTAAATACTTCCAGGGAAGGGGACTCCACCACAGCCTTGGGCAGCCTGCTTGCAAACCCTTTCAGGAACGGAATTCTTCCTAATAGCCAACCTAAACTTCCCTTGGTGCAACCTGAGACATTTTCCTCTTGTCC
This sequence comes from Ramphastos sulfuratus, assembly GCA_013399055.1. NCBI lineage: Eukaryota > Metazoa > Chordata > Aves > Piciformes > Ramphastidae > Ramphastos > Ramphastos sulfuratus. The sequence continues at coordinate 5,969 of WBNM01013506.1, read as the reverse complement.
TGTTACTGAATGATCAGACCGACCTCTTTAAAACCCTGTGCTTTTCTCCCCAGGTTGGACGGGATGGAGCTGAAGCAAGACGCGTAAGGAGACGGTATCAGCAGGACCACTCCGAAAAACAGCCCCGAGAACCCACGGAGGACACCCACACGGCAGTCAGCTACACAGAGCCGGGCGGGAGCTCGAAGAGCAGGAATCGCACCGTGAGTTCCTGGAGATCCCTCCAGAGTCTGTCCCCGGAGCCTCAGGGACATGGCACAGGGCAGATGTGACCCCTGCCTCTCACGCACCCTAGTACCGCGCTCCCTCCCCGCTGCCTTACCCTTACCCGTACCCGCACCCGCACCCGCTGCCCGCCGCTCTGTGCCCACTGCTCCGTGCCCGCTGCCTTACCCGTGCTCTGTGCCCGCTGCCCGCTACTCCAGCCCGGCGGCTCCCGGCGGGGCGGGCACGGACACGCCGACTGGGGCGGCCGGGGCGGGGCAGACCTTTCCAACTCTTGTTCGGGGACCTCTTGGATGCTTCATTTCACAAACGCCCATGTGAGCCTTCGAGGCAGCAGCGCTTCCTCCTTGGTAGAACGTGGCTGTGGTTTCCGTCCTCACCAAGCCTCGGGTTTGCCCCACGTTGCCTTCAGCTTGCTGAGATACTGGGAGTGCCTCACGGAGTATGACTTCTCTGGAGCCTTATGATGCTCTGAACGAAAGGAGCTTCTGGACACAACGAGTACTTGCCTTTGGTTGGCATCTCTGCAAGCAGCAATTTAACCCCTCCTGGAGTACCCGGTGCATCCGGCTCTCACTTTCCAGCGGAGTGGTCTCATTGCTGTGCTGCCACCCAGCACCTAAGCAATCTCTATGTCGCTGGTGCTTTGTTTTCTTCAAAAGACAGTGCATGTTTTGCTCATGTTTCTGTGTATCAAATGTAAATAGACACACTCCCCCTCGAAATTAAACAAAGAAATGATTTTGGTTTTCCAAATGATCTGTCCTAAACAGAGAGGGTTTGAGATGCTGAAGCCCACACCTATAGTCATGCATATGAACAGAGATCTGGACATCATGAACTTAGAGATACACCCCTAAACAGGTTTAGATAGTCCCACCACTAGGTAGGAGCAGCTGCTGAGAGACATCCTGAATCACAATTTTGGACTTGGACATTTACATCTCAGTCATGCTTTAGGTAGCAAAGTCTTTAATGCAGGTCAAGGTCTTATTGCAGATTCTTTCTATTAGCCAGGGATTCATCTCTGTTTGCTTCTCCTTAGCATGTTTAGCGATGTAGAAAAAAAGCAACGCGTATGTGGAGAAGGAGAGCCTCTGCTGAAAGCTCTCCAGATAAAGACACTGAGGAGGTTTGTAACTGAAATAACCACTTGAAGGTTTTGTTCAGCTTGCCTTTGTTGTTTATTCTTTTTCCTTTCTAGGCTAATGAAACATTCAGTTTTCATAACTGTGATTATTCTAGTTCACTTTAGTCGTGGTGTCCCCTAGGGCACGACAAAGGACTTTTGCAGAAGTTATGTAAAAATAATAACATATTGATGCATGTGATGCCACTCATAGAAGTGAATTTCTGTTTTGTTTTGTTTCTGTAGACTGTACATTTTAAAAAATGAAAGCAGAATGAGCTGATGTCGGAGCAGGTCCAGCCACAGGCTAGGGACATGAGAGGCACAGCACACCTCGTCACCTGGATGAGGCAGCTCTGTCCCAGCTCAAACCAAGTAGTGCTGACTGGATCCTTGCTGGAGTCAAGCCATGGCAATACTTCACATGATTCATTTTAGAAATGTTATGGTCTTGTAAGCTTCTCAAATTTAGAATTGTGTCAGCTGACAAGGAATGCTGCTTCCTGAAGTGGCACCACCTGATGGGGATGCTCCTGTGTGCAGGGATGTTGTAGTGTGCAACATAAAAGCCAGGCAGAAGGGCTCTCCATTTGTAGATACTACAATGTACACTATTACCTTCCTAAATGTTTGAACAGCAGCAATGTCACTTTTTTTTTTTTTTTTTNTTTTTTTTTTTTTTGGTCTCCACGTGCAATAATTTGCTTTCATTACTCCTACTGCTGTGGAAAACATCATGCTGCTTTATGTATTGTTTAATAGAAATGTATCAAGGAAACACAATGCTAATGCCTAAGCAGTGTGTTATTGGATGTTTCCTAGTATAACATTTTCTGGTTTTACTGTGACTTTTAAATATTCCTCCCCTGCCCTGAGGTTACTTTTTTTCAGGCTGGATGAAGTAGTGGAGGTGGAGGAGGGAAGGAGGGATGCAGCATCTAATGTGATGGGATGTGAAGAACATGCCGCATGCTGGTGGCAGCACAGCTGTCACAGCTCTTGTCTGTCCTGCCAGTTCCCCAGCTCCTGTGTGGCTGCCATGTGATTATAAGGCTGTCTAACTGCCTCATGACCATCATGTGTCCTTCTGCTTTCTCTGATCCATCAAGGCAATGAATCTCTCTGTGACTTTGCTTCCCTCTAGGAGTACTCCTTTCAGATGCTACACTAAGGACCAAAACCCTGCCTCCAAACAGTCATCAGGTGTTGAGCCTACAACCTTCTTTCAGGTAGCTGTAGACAGCAATGAGGTCTGCCCTGAGCCTCCTCTTCTGCAGGCTGCACACCCTCAGCTTCCTCAGCCTCTCCTCACAGGGCTGTGCTCTAGGCCCCTCATCAGCCTTGGTGCCCTTCTCTGGACACATTCCAGTACCTCAACATCTCTCTTGAATTGAGGGGCCCAGAACTGGACACAGCACTCAAGGTGTGGCCTGACCACTGCTGAGCACAGGGGAAGAATAACCTCCCTTGTCCTGCTGGCCACACTGTTCCTAACCCAGGGCAGGATGCCATTGGCTCTCCTAAAAGCAAAATACTTTGTCAAAGCTTCTCCTGCATCATCCAGATCCTGACATTTTTAACTCTGTAGTAGCTGGAACAAGCAGATGTGGCTGCTCTAAAGTTATCTGGGTTGAAATTTTAATAGTCCACCTTGCAGTGGATCTTTACCCTTCTGTTTACAAGAAGCCTTAAACATGTGGCTGGCCAGGCTCAGATTCATCAATGTTGCCTGAAAACTGAATTTGACTGAAAAGAACGAAAAATTAATTTCAAGCAACTTGAAATAAAATGTGTTTCTGCTGTACAGCCAGAACCTCTGGGTTCCACCCCTCTTACTTTGCACTGCAGTCAGTTATCACAGAATCACAGAATGAGTTGGAAGGGACCTCTGAAGATCATTGAGTCCAATCCCCTGCTAACGTGGGTTCACCTAGGTCAGATTGCTCAGGAATGTGTCCAGGTGGGTTTTGAAAGTCTCTGGAGAAGAAGACTCCACAACTTCTCTGGGCAGCCCGTTTCAGTGCTCCATCACTCTCAAACTGAAGAAGGTTCTCCTTAAGTTAAGTGGATCTAGGGAACAGACAAGAGGGCCAGGCATCCTCAGGCAGTCCCACCTAAAGAAGGTCACAATTCTCCAGGCTGTAAGACTCACCAGTGCTTTATACCTCTAGGAATTCTTTGCAGGTTCAGCCTTCATGATCCTGCCTAAGGCCTTTTGAGGTGCCTGAAGCAACCTGCTGGGCCTTCGGATACTGTTCCAGGGTGACACTGATGTTCTGCCCATCTTGTGAAACACCAACCAACTCCTTGCAGATGTCTGGGATTCCTTAGGGCATCTCAAATAGCACAAGATCTCTGAGGTGACAAGTGAATTCAACTTTAAATGCCAATTAATGGCCAGTGGTGGTCTATGTAATTAAGACAGTGGAACCTAGAAATGGTTTTACTCACTGTGAAGACACGTGGTGGCTACTGTGCTAGGATGCTCCTCAGGCTTCATTAACTGCATTTACTAGGGATGAGATTCAGCTGCCTGAGCTTTTAGTGCCACTTGAGATGTCCTTGAACATCCTGCTCATACTGCAGAGGCCATGGATTTTCCACAGGTCTTGTGTCAGCCCCATTCTAGGTGTCCTGGATGCCATATGGCATCTCAAATGGCATATTTCAAGCAGGTGAAGTCTTTCCTCTGTGACATGGGAGCTCAGACATGTAGCATCCATGCAGGCACCTATATTCAGATTTATTATCACCATGAATCTCAGCTATAATGCCCTCTCATACCAAGTAGAGGAGATCTGTCTCGTCATGATGCTGGTGTCACCATTGGTGGGATGCATCATCCAGGGAATACCCTATATAAGATTTACTTGAAACAACTTCAGTTTGCATCTCACACCAGGTATGGATTGTGATAAGAATTCAGTGGTGACTTCTGCTGATTCTCAAAGGTGTCTATAGACTGGACATATATTATTTTCGGCCTTTTTTGTGCTCTTGTAAGTTAGAAAAGGAACAGTCAGAATTTTGCGTGTCCATTCTTTTTTAAGTGGTGCTGGCGCAAAGCAATGAAAGGGGGTCTTTATGTTTGCTGGCAAGGTTCTTCTTAAGCCAGTCCTGGGTTCATTGTTTCCTGGAGATAACAGATGTGGTTTGCCATGATGCAAGAAAATGAATGCCCTCCACCAAGCCTGCAAAAGCATCTCCTGCCTTCAGGCCTCACAGAATGGCACTGTAGCCTTCCTCGTGGGCAGACAGCAGATGTTATGCTTGGATGCTACACAGTGGAATCTTGCTGGCTGCCCCTGCTGCCTGCCATCTCCATCAGTTTGATGCCTGGCAGTGTCCTGCACAAGAGCTTTTTTAATGTTAGAGAAGAACGCCTGGAGAAACAGGCAGCATCTCAGCTGTTTTGCTGTGGGCAGTGGTGCTAGTGAAGCTTGCTTTCCCATGCACACAGAACCACAGAACGCTTTGGGTTGGAAGGCATCTCTAAAGGTCATGGTAGTCCAACCCTCCTGCAGTCAGCAGGGACATTCGCAACTGGAGCAGGTTGGCCGTACAGCCTGACCTTGAATGTTTCCAGGGATGGAGCTTCCACCACCTGCCTGCGAAACCCGTGCCAGTGTTTCACCACCCTCACTGTAAAAAAAGTCTTCCTTTTATCTGGTCTAAATCTATCCTTCCTCAGTTTAGAACCATGACCCCCTGTCCTGTTGCAACAGGCCTTGTTAGAAGTGTTGTCCACATCTTTCTGATAGGCCCCTGTAGGTTTTGAAAGGTTGCTCTATGGTCTCCCTGGAGCCTTCTGTTCTTCAGGCAGAACAAGTTCAGCTCTCTCAGCCTGGCCTCACAGCAGAGGGCTCCTATCCCTCCCACCATTGCTGTGGCCTCCTCTGGCCCTTCTCTTAACAGGTCCATGTGTCTCCTGTGTTGAGGACTCCAGAACCGAACCCAGCACTGCAGGTGGGGTCTCAGCAGAGTAAAGGGGCAGAATCACCTTTCTGGACCTGCTGGACACGATTCTTTTGATGCAGCCCAGGAAGCTGGCTGCTGTACACTGCCGGCTCATGGTCCTGCTTCTCGCCTGCCAGCACCTCCAGGTGCTTCTTCACAGGGCTGCCCTCCTGATTCTGCTGCAGGACCTTGCACTTGGCCTTGTTGAACCCCAAGCCTTTGGCACCATCTCTCATGACATTCTCACCAAGAATCTTGCAGCCCATAGCCCAGTGGACTCTTGGCTGGATTAGAAACTGTCTTGATGGGCAGGCCCAAAGAGCTGTGACAAACAGAGTTAAACCTAGCTGGCAGCTGGTCACAAGATGTGTCCCCTGGGGCTCAGCACTGGGCCCAGTTGTGTTTAGTATCTTCATTAATGATTTGGATGAGGGAATTGAGGGCAAGGAAGGCCACCAGCACCGTGGCCTGAACCAAAACCAGTGTGTCCAGCAGAAGTGGGGCAGCGATGGTGCCTCCTGTACTTGGCCCTGGTGAGGCCACAGCCTGAGTGCTGTGTTCAGCTCAGGGTGCCACAGTATAGGAAAGACATTGAGGTCCTGGACCATGTCCAGGAAAGAGCATCAAGACTGGTCAGGGGTTTGGAGGACATCATATG
>WBNM01013505.1:57384-94556 GCA_013399055.1 Ramphastos sulfuratus | reverse complement strand
AACCTCAACAGTTCTATGGCTCTGTGACAGCCTTGTTTAGAGAGAGCTTTGCAGCAACAGGCATTTGTGTAAACTTTAATCTCCTGTCAGTAGAGACATACAGAGTCCAAGCCCAAAGTAGTTTAACAATTGTACAGCAAAGCTTACCAGGAAAATGCAAAACTGACTTGTATCAAATTCTTTAAAAAAACAAAACAAAACTGTGCACTTTCTCAAACTTGACTTTGTTCAGCACATCCTTTTGATTTACAGAACAAGGCAGTAATTCTATAAGAATCATTTACTATATTCCAAACTTGCATGACTTAGGTGTAACACTCCATAGCCTGAGCCCATTTTTGTTCCTTTTCATATTTACAGATTTCACCTCCCAGCAGCACAGAAGCACCAAGAACAAACACAAGCTTTGCCAACACCAATTTCACATTGAAAAAGTTACATAAACCAAACAAACAGCAACAAAAAAAGCTCAGCTGTGCATTGCAAGAGCTTGGTTCTTGGAGTTCAAGAACCATTTCCCCCCTTGGCATGCTTCCCGTGGGATTTTCACCTTTCAAAATGCAGAACTGGATCTGCTCTGAACCTGCAGGAAGCAGAAGTGGGCCCCAATTTTAACCAGCTACTCAAAATTTGGTTTGCTCCTCCCCAGAACACAGTTCTTTGACAGGTGAAAAGAGCACAACTGAACTCATCCCAGCTACTATGTACAGAAATGGCTCAGGCAGTTAAGTTAGTCCACCTTGTCATTAGTCAAGAGGAAGGGAAAGGACTGCAGCTGTAAAGGAGGTATCTAGTGTTCCAGGGTAAGTGAGTTTAATTATGGTGAGAGCTTCCTCACTCCTATTTACATGACAACTTCAGGCTCAATGTTAAATAGTAAGTCATCATTTCCTCTTCGAACTTCAAGTAGTAGAGGGGACTCATTCATCACAGCCTCCTGCAGGTCACTGGAAGTCACCAAAGGCCGCCCGTTGACTTTCACAATGATGTCTCCATCTTGGATCCCTCCTCTGCAAGGACAAGAAGCAAAAGGCAGTAAGAGTGCATCCTCTGTGGAGAAAGAGAACAAAGACTGCTCACCACCACTTGAAGAATTGGTGAGGAAAAGCCTACATACCGATGAGAAGGTGAGTTTGGAACAACCTCGTGGACATAAATGCCACTTCTGACATCAGGAAAATCAGCATTGCTGTGTTTCAGTTCTTCCACCAAGCTGAAAGAAGAAGAAATTCATGCAGCATTTGATTCCACTACAAAAATGAACAGTGCTCCAACATGACTGTTAACTTCTCCTCAAATATTTACTGATGAAAAGGACTTCACTGATCACCACTTGTCCTTGTGAGGAGCAGGACTTGGATTTGGATCAAGACAAGGAAGATTTCAGCAAGTCAAAGCTACTTCCCTATGCAGAGCACACTCTGTCTAATGGTCCTGCACATCTCCTGCAAGAACCTGACTTCTGCTATTTGCCACAGTAGCACTGTACTAGAGCAAAGGGACAGCAGCACTCTCTGACCTGGTCAGAGACATTCCTGTCCCAAAGAATCGATCTGGTGATGGGACAGAGATCTGCCAAACACATTGCTCTCTTCATTTTTCAAGTCATCCCTCGTTGGTCTTTATCTAGACAGTACAGCTTTGGATATCTAGACAGCATCACTTCAGGCATCAGATAGCTCAGAACTGTGAGAGTTTTCCAAGGAAATTCAGGTTCCTCAGGTTTTCTTGAGGAACTGTTTGTGCATGCCTTTCTTAAGAAAGAAGACAGGAACCAGCTGCAAAAAAAGAGACTGAGGAGCATCCCCTCAATTATAAGGAGATGACATCATTTCAGGTCTGTGCATGGTGTGGGTTCAAACTCACTTCTAGATAAATGGCTTTGCTGTCTGCCATGAAAACATGGAAGGCCTCAGATGGGAAGCCCAAATGGCTGCTTGCAGCTTCCTCTCTTTGGGGTTTGCACTATGGAAGCTAACAAACACGCCAAGGGAAGTGGTCTTTTGATGAGAAAAGGCCTGGATGTATCTTACACTGCTTCCATAAATGCCACAAAAGCAGTAAAACTTCTCATGGTGTTCACAGCTATGCAGAACAACACTCTGAGTTCCTCTCCCAGTGATGCTAATGCCATTACAGGGATTTTTGTTCCAGGTGAGGATCTGACCCCTTGGAGAGGATTGCAAGAGCTGAACTCAACAAAGAAAGATGGCTTTACAACACCATCAGCTGGAAACTGTCTTCTTCAATTGTGTAGTCTACTGCCACTTTGGAAAGGTGCCCACTGCTGGGAAAGAACACAAGTGTAAGAGCCCTCATGTGTTATGGCAGAGGACAGCTGGCAAGCAGGAAGATGAAGCGGTGTGAGATGGAATGGACAGTAAAGCACTGGAGGAGGGTATCCATCTTCTGGCTTTGTTATCATGGAGGCATGAAGCTTTAGTCCTGCACTTCAACAACTGCTTTCTTTCCACATAACCAAATTTCACACCCTATGGCCTCCACTGGCACTGGTAAAACTACTGCCAAACCCTCAGGCAGCTGACCTGCCTCTGCCACTCATGGTCACTGGAAGGCAGCAGCTTGTTCTCACAGAATCATAGAAATGTTTGAATTGGAAGGGACCTTAAAGATCATCAAATTCCAACCCTCCTGCCATTGGCAGTGACACCTTCTACTAGAGCAGCCTGCTCAAGGCCCCCATCCAACTTGGCTTTGAACGCTGCCAGGCTTGGAGCTTCCAAAACTCATCTGAGCAACCTGTTCCAATGGTGAAGAATTTCTTCCCAATGCCTGATCTAATCTTTTCATGTCTCCCAAAACCTGGTGTAACTCCAGACACCTTTGTCAACAACCAAAACCCATCTTCAGCCTCTTCCTCCCTTCTCTCAGCTCTCAACAGGGCACTCAGCACTATCAGTACTTAGAGAATGACTAAGAGTAATTCTCCAGGTCTCAGAACGTATTTCACCAGCATCACTGAGCTGTCTGCAGGCTTCAGGGAAGCTAATGCACACTTCTGGATTCTCTGGAGAGTTGTAACAAAAGCTGAATGTTGCAGTTCTGAAGCACTGCTGACCCCAGGCATGACCACCCAGACCCCCTCGCCAAGGTACTCACGCAGGTGTTATGGTCAGCATCCTGATGCCAATGAAACGTTTCTTCCCATCTGAAAATCACACAGAGGACAGCTCAGAAACTGAGGCAAACACTGACAAAAAGAATGAGTTATTAAAACAGGATGTGTGAGCTTTTAGCAGAATTCAGCAGAAATCACACACATCTCCAGTTTTTGTTTTGGTTAGCCTTGGTGTACAGAAGGACAATTCTCCACCCTGCAGGTGAGGGGTAGGGGAGGAGCTCATTTACACTCCAGAAGAGTCTTCCTTCAGGAATTTCAGGACAGTGTCTGTGATCCAGTAGCACATGACCTCAGAAAATAGAAGATTTTGCAACCAGTTGCCATTTAATTTGAAACTGCTTGAGATAAATAAATTATGTGATGTTCTCACTGAAATGTAGAAATGAGGTTTAAGGGAATGAAAATATCCACACTTCAGAGAAAGGACAACCAAGGACTCATCTGGATTCTAACCCAAATGCCTTCTTATCACTACCCCAAAATACAAAAAGCCAAGTTTTAAAAAGACCCCAGAGATGTTAGCCAAACTGATCACAAAGATGGTCAGGGGGCTGGAACAGCTCTTCTGTGGGGACAGGCTGAGAGAGCTGGGGTTGTTCAGTCTGCAGGGAGGCGAATCAGAAAGCTGGGGAGGAACCTTTTTTAGCAGAGCTGAAAGCAGACATGGTCTTAAACTCTAAGAGGGAGATTTAGACTAGATAGAAGGAAGGGATGTTTTACAGTGAGAGTGGTGAAACACAGGTTACTCATAGAGATGCCAGAATTCCCATCCCCAGGGACATTCCAGGTCAGGTTGGCTAGGACCTAGTTAAAGATGTTCCTGCAGGGGGGCTCGGGCTAGATGACTTTCAATGGTGCCTTCCACCCCAAACCATTCTATGATTCCATCCTCAGCCAGGGCTCTACAGAATTCTAAATGGTGAAAATTCAGTCCTTTAGGAACTACACCACATTTCTGCAGTAGTCATGATACTCCACAGCTGGCTTATGAAAACAGTGCAGTTTGATGACATCCTGAAGCCAGCGCTTCAGCACTTAGTTGCATCCGGTATGAAACAATATTTCCCCTGACTTGTTCCAGCAGAAGTACTTCACAGTTTTATTTGGGCTTCTCCACGTTCTCATGTGAGGAGACAGTTTGAAAGAGAGGTGTACACAGTGTCTTCTAACTCTTATTCTTTCCAAGAAAAATAGTCCCAAGTCAAGGAATTAGTCCTGAATCTTACACATGTCAAATATTCCCATTAATATCAGGCAAGATGTTGACTACTAAACATTGGATTTACTACACTGAACATCTGTAGCCATCAGCCTTGACTCTGCCTTGCCTCTGTTTTAAAGGGAAACCAATGAAATCAAAATCAGCTGTACGAAGATGTCACAAAGATGTCCAGTTACTCAAAATTGAAGGCTCGAAAGCTTTAGGCATGGCATACTGCACTCAGTGCTTCTCTAATCTGCAAGGTTCCACTTCCCAAAAGGATCCAGTCATGGTAATTCTCCCACCTGAAACTGATCCCCCCCACCCCTGCAATGTGGGCAGTTAAAAGATGAAGCTGACTTTGAAAGACCTGTAGAGGACAGACTCTCTGGTGACAGTTTACTGTTTGCCTTAAACAGTTTGTTGCTGGTCTTTGCCTGTGTGAAGCAGAAATAGGCAGAAGCACAAAACACACTCTGGGAGCTCAGTTAGGGATGTTTTCATCCCTAAAGGATTTCCTAAATTTCATTTCCTAAAGGAAAGTGAAAATGAAAGAAGGGACAAAAGAAACTGGTCTGGAAGAAAACGAAGCCCAAGGAGGGGCTTGGGCAGGAATAAAATCACAGCAGAAATGCTGCAGATCCAAAAGCAAATTATTGCCCCAGTCCAGATTCCTTCCCTTCCCAACCTCCAGCCTGGCAGAACACAGGTGGCAAAACTTCAAACCTCCATTCCACTCCATTTAACCCAAGTCAAACATCTGGGCACAAGCCTCAAAGTTTTCATCAACAATGATTAGAGGGAATGGAATTGTGCAGTTCATCAGATATAGCAGCAGAGACTGAAGAGGCAGAGACAAGCAGCTGTAGCATTTATCACCCCCAAAGGAGAGTCCTCTCAACATCAGGGTTAAGTCACACTAGCAGAATGTGGCACTTGGAACTACCACTGTCATCTGTTCTGTGAACGAAAAAGTCCCCAAACCTGCCACTCTGACATCTTATGCAGGGCTGGAATAAAGTGAAGCTCTAAATCTAAAAAGCACATCATGAGGGTGAGGCCCCAGCAGGAGTTACAGGAAGGTTAATAAGTTAGATCAGGTGGAATGACTGTGAAACCCTTGTGGCTTAAAGCTGGAGCAGAGCACAGCAGAGAGAGATTTTCAAATAATTACGTTTTTGGAAACCCTAGGCCAGATTAAACATTGCCTCCAGGGGCACAAGGCCAAGTGAACCACCCTCAGCCACTACTTTAAACTCCAATCTGTTCTGTGTAAATAGAAAGTCACAAGCAGGTGACCCCAGGCACCTAGAAGCACAATAGTCAAAACACTTGGGTCCAAAGCCATCCTCTGCATTTTTACCCCTCTCTGCTCCTGTTTGTTTGCAGTTATATACAATGGACAGGCCTTCAGCAAGAGAGGTCTTCTGGTACCTGAAGGGGGCTACAAGAAGGCTGCAGAGGGGCTGTTTCCAAAGGCTTGCAGTCATAGGATGAGGGGCAATGGTTTGAAATTGGAGAAAAGCAGATTTGATTGGATGTTAGGAACAAGTTCTGCACCATGAGGGTGCTGGAACGCTGCAACAGGCTGCCCAAGGAGGTAGCTGAGGNGGCCTCCTCTGGACCCACTCCAACAGTTCCATGTCCTTCCTGTGCTGGGGGCTCCAGAACTGCAGAGAGGACTCCAATATATGCCTTCTCTATGGAACTGTTAGCTGAACAACTGGGATTTAAGACTAAGGTCAAGCTTATGAAACAATATTCTGAGTATCTCTTGTCTGCCAGAGTCTATCTGGAAGGAGCAATTTCCTGAGGGGATGTTATCATCTTCAGGCAATATGCTGTTTAGAGCAAACTGGTAATACCCTTAAACTTCTATGAGCTAATTGGACCACAAGGGCGGATCCCACTGCATGTAACTGGAGCAAAAAAGAGGCTTTATAGAAGCATCCCAAAAATTCTGCCTCCATCAATCCCTTATGTCAAGCAATTATGTCTCTACAAACCTGAAAACTATGACCACAGGCTTAAAAAATGTAAACTAAGTCTCGAATATGCCCAAGGTATGCTAAGCAGTGCTGGCTACACTGACCCTAAGAGTAAGCGTAAATCCTTTTGCTCTGATCAGGAGATGAGGAGAACGATAAAAAAATCAGGCAGTACATTACAACCACAAGAGAGACTTGAACCCTTCACTGTGGTTTTCCCTTCAGGTTCCACAGGCAAAGCTCTCTCTAGGCCCTCTAGCCTGGGCTCAGCAAATTCTGGAGGCAAAGATGCCTGAAGGAGCCAAGTGGCTAATTTCAGTGGTGCCTTTCACTGACTTCCCAGCTCCAGTTCCCAGGAACCCTGTGGCAGGTGGGGAGCTTTCTGTACAAGGCTTGAGTTGATGCCTCTAGAGCCACACCTGCAGGGTGAGGAATCACCCCTTCTGGTTTGAGAAAAGCAGCTTCTGAAGGGTGACATCCCTCAGAATGTATGTGTACATACATCCACCTGCTTCTCAGAAGCCAACAAACAGTAACCTGGGTGAATAAGTAAGGTTCTGCCATGCTGGCTGGAACAGAATTGTCAGCTACTCTAAAATGTACTTTCCACATGATAATTAACAACTTTCTTCATCAACTGCCCCCCCTCAGATGGAAATGGAACTAACCTAATTTGGGGAATTCAGGAAACCATAGATGAGGTGACACTCATCAGAACTGTGGTGGTCTATCAGATGAATAACTGTAAAAGCTTGGACTAAGGGAAGTTTCTGATATCTGAGAGAACACTGAGAGGACAGTGCTGTAGGGAAACAATCCTGGCATCAACAACTGGATGAATTCAGGAGAAGACAAGATTAATATAAAAAAAGATTTAAGAGAAGATGCAGCAGCAGCAGCCAACAGTCATGAAACAAGATGAGTAGGGCGTGGAGAGATGAATTGGCAAGCAAAAGAGAAAAAGGAAGGTTTGGCCTGGCTGAAGCATTACCAGATTAGCTCTGGCTGTGCAGCATGTGGTAGGACATCCCTAGAGTGTGACAGATACAAGGCAGCCACATGAAGAGCCCAGAGCACTGCAGCTGTCAGTTGCTGGTTTATTCAGATTGATGTGCTCTTTGGTGCTGGCATTTTTCCTTTTTTCTGCCTCTCCCTCCCCTGTGTATTTCTTCAGGAATTAGCACAGCTCTTCCCTCACTGGGGCCTGGGTCTATCAGAACATCCAGTTATACAGCAATGACAGAAATGACCATGGCAAAACAAAGATCACCCAAGGACACTGCACATGCTACATTCCATCTGTGGGCACTGAAGCTTCCATCTTCTTCTCCACAGTACACCTTCAGCTCCTTTTCCCTTGGACAATGTGAAAGGGAAGGATAAGGCTCCTTGAACAAGCCCCCAGATGTTCTCAAGATCATTTCAGTCTGTAATGACTCATCTGTGTCCTCACTGTCCTCAGAGGCTCTGCTCCCCCCTGGATTTTTATAGATCTTGTTTACTTCTAAGGAGTTTGAGTAATAAACCATCTCTGCTACTTCTGTGAAGCTGTTTTCTATTTCCAGGTCTGTGGTGTTCCACGCTGTAATATGCTGCTGCTCCTCCTCTCACTAACAGGACCCCAGATCCATGTCCTCTGGCACCCCCCCACCAGATCAGGGCAGCCACTGGATGATCTCACTGCTCCCTGCAGGCCTTACCTTTACTCTGTTTGTCAAGAGACTCTGTGAGAAACTGAGTGATGCGGTCTGAAGGGATAGCAAAAGAAATTCCAGCTGTGACCTTCAAGGTGTTAATCCCAATCACTTCACCATCCTGTGGGGAGACAGCACCCAATTAATTTGTTGTGAAGTGACAGGGTTCAGCTCTCCACCCAGCACTTCACGTTTAGAGCTGGTGTAAGACATTCTAAGAGTGTTGTAATCACTTCAGAAATAAACAGTTCTTGCAAGGGAGGATCTGGGCTGTGATTCACATCCCTCTCACATTGAATTGTGATGGCCAGAGAGATTACAGTACACTTTGTTCATCCAAAGTTCCAAAGTCCATCCCACCACTCAGCAAGAGATTCCCTCCACTGGGCAGTGGAATCACTACAGCCACAGTTCAGCAACCTCCAAAATCAGCACTGGTTTAAAGCAATCTATTTCAAAATCAGTTGTGGTGATTAACCAGGTCCCATCCTTGCTGTGCAGCCCAGGTTTCATGGTGTGCACAAGCATAACCAGACCTTGTTTTCCTCACTACTGTGTGAAATTTCCTCTGCTGTGTGGTGTATAATGTTTTTCAGTGGTGTATAAACTGAGATATAATTTGCAGTTTGTATAAGTTTAAGGGTGTTTAAGCTCCATGGAGAAGGACCTAGGAGTGCCAGTGGACAACCCCCTTATCCATGGGGAGTTATCCATGGGACAACAATCTGCCTTTGTGGCCAAGGCCAATGGGATCCTGGGATGCATTAAGGAAAGTATGGCCAGCAGATCGAGGGAGGTTTCTCCTCCCCCTCTACTCTGCCCTGGTGGGACCTCACCTGGAATACTGCATCCAGTTCTGGGCTCCCCAGTTCAGAAGGAACAGAGATCTACTGGAGGCAGTCCAACAAAGAGCTACAAGGATGATGAAAGGACTGCAGCACTGCCTAACAAGGTAAGGCTGAGAGACCTGGGGCTTTTTAGTTTGGAGGAGGGAAGACTGAGAGGGGATCTAATAAATGTCTATAAATATCTGAGGGATGGGGATCAAGAAGGAAGGGACAGGGACAGCCTCTGCTCACTTCTGCCCTGTGATAGGACAAGGGGCAATGGATGTAAAGCACAGCACAGGAAGTTCCACTTCAACATGTGGAAGAACTTTACTGTAAGGGTCACAGAGCACTGGAACAGGCTGCCCCGAGAGGTTGTGGAGTCTCCTTCTCTGGACGCTTTCAAGACCTGTCTGGATGCGTTCCTGTGTGACCTGCACTAGATAATGGTCCTGGCAGGGGGGTGGGACTCAATGATCTCCAGAAGTCCCTTCCAACTCCTAACATGCTATGAAGTGCCTTTGCCTAGTACTAGCTTCAATGACTAGAAGCTGGTGTGACCTATGAATCTTGAAACAAAGCAACACACAAACCAAGCCACCTACACTTACCAGATTAACTAGAGGTCCTCCAGAGTTACCATACTGTGAAAAAGACACAAAGGGACAAATTTACACAAATTTACTGTAGGAAAGGCCATTTTCATTTCAAAGAGCATCTCGTTTGTAAGTAAAAGAGAGCAGGTCATTTCTTAGGCAGCACTGAACAGACCATCACAGGAAATGTTCACATGGTCACAACTCTCACAATTAGATTAATTTTATTTTCAGAAACAGGCTGTAAATTAGGAGCAGCAACTTATCACTCCAAAGAGTTAAGACTCTTAAGTTTAAGAAGAGTCATTAAACAGCTAAAAGCAGTATTCAAATTCTTCTGAAGACTCTCAGGACAAGGTTTTGAAATAATTCAATGCAATTTAAAGTTATACTTCAGTGAGGTGCAAATGCAGGTCTTAAGTGGGTTTGTTCCTAGTTTTGGTTTGTCAGTGTGTCAGCCTCTCCAGCAGAGAAGAGCAGGGTACCTTCCATCTCCAATCACAGCATATTGTACAAGGCAGGTACCACAGAAGGGCTGGTTTTGTAACCACAGAAGTGCAACTCTCCCTAGGGAGTGCAAGCAGCAGCTCTGAGCAGTCTGAAATTGCCTCATACCTAATGGCCTTCAGAGCAAACATCTAA
This sequence comes from Ramphastos sulfuratus, assembly GCA_013399055.1. Lineage (NCBI taxonomy): Eukaryota > Metazoa > Chordata > Aves > Piciformes > Ramphastidae > Ramphastos > Ramphastos sulfuratus. Next base: position 84,466 of record WBNM01013505.1, on the reverse strand, counting down.
CAGGGCTACAGGAAATGAGATTTGGAGAGGTTTCTTGTTCATCATCTTCATGTTGGCTCAAGAAGCTTGTTTTTGAGCAAGGCCAGTTTTCAAGCAGGTCTGCTGAACAGCCAAGAGCAGCAACTTAGAGCTCAAAAGAAACAAAAGCTAAGTGATGCATGACAGCAGCAGAGCCACAAACTGTTTACACTCTGATAGCACTGGGCAAACCTTATCAATTCTCAGAATAAAACAGACATCAAACACTCTAGAACAGCTTAGAAGGTGGAGTTCAAACCAAGAGATCAGTTTCTCAGCTTGTATCCTTTCAGGGAGCAGAGGCTGCACACTGATTTTATGTCTGACTGACACAGGAGCCAAGGTAATGAACTTTCAGCCTTGCTCAGCATATCACTTTTGCTTCACCTGTCCCCTGCCTGAAGGAGGATAACTTCAGCACAAGCAGTATGGCTCCACTTAGGAAGGTATAGTCCTGTTTTCTCCTGCCCTGTGTTCCTGCTGTCCTAGCAGCTCTCAGAAGGCAGCTGCATGCACATTCCTGCAGGGAAGTCTTGGCTGAGCCACAGGAATGCTCTGAACAGCCCAGCTCTGAAACTCCTCCCGTTCTCAGGAGAGAACTTGCACATTAGCTAAGCACAAAGCATCCCTATGCCAGGGACTAGCTTCACATTTTGTGGTCTCAGATGGCAAAGCAATGCAAATCTGGTATCATTTTCCTTACCTCCTCTGCTATCACCATTCCTTGTCCACATTCATTCATCAGCTTTTGAGGGCAATGAAAGCCTAGGCAGCAGTCTGCTCTTGAGGAATCCTGAAGAATTTCAGGTTCTAACTCCATCTCTGCCACCAGTTCAATGTCTGCTCCCAAGGAAACCATTTCACATATTGTTTCCTATGCTCCTTATACAACTAAGAGAGCCATTCTGATTCAATGTTGAGGTTCAGCTCTTGGATCAGACAGAAGCTTTTGGAAAAAGCTCCCTTTTATGTCCTATCCTAGCACCAGAAGCAATTCCCTCTTTCTTCCTCCTACAGTTTATCTCACCAAGTCTGCGATGATAAACATTTGTGCAGTGCTTTATGTGTGTAAAACACAAAGAGGTATGACTTGTCATGCCAAATTTGACATTGAGGTGCAGTAAATCCTGAAAATATTTTCCTTTCAATGTGTAACAGATTTAAGCCCTAACATTGCAGGCTATTTTCTTTCAGGCTATTTTCCTCCTCAGAGATGCGTGCAGTGCTCTTTTTAGAATGAGTACAAGTTGTATACACACCCAAGGACTTGACTTAAGCTCTCTGGATCCCTCCAAGCTGCTCTGAGGGGACATTACTTTCCTGTGTTTCTGTACAATATGCAGTGCTGGGATACTTAACTCCAAACTGTACCTCAAATTTCACATTATTTTACATCTAGATTCTTACTTGGAGCATGTGATGTGCTAAAAGGAAAAGAAGAAGAAGAAGAAGAAAGAAAACAGCCTTCTCCTGATGTTCTTATTTGGGTGTCCTGTCTTTAAACTGAAGCAGCCTGACTACTCCATCTGCTTCCAATGCACGGAGACAAAAGAAACTTTGGCTCCATTCTACAGCTTGCTTGGCCAGATCAACTGAACAAGCAGAGAAAAAGGTTGATTTACTGGTGTAACTGCATGAGACCTACAGGATGAAAAGGGTCTGCTACGTGTTGCACCTTCAGAGACAACTTCAGAGAGGGCAGTTTCATTTAGCAGACCTTTCACAACACCAATACTGACCACAGCTTGCAGACACTGCATGGTGTTTTTATAAAAGAAGAGCCTATCATTGATTTGTTCAGTGGCTCCATCTCTCAGAGCACACATGTTCTGCTGAATAGGTGGGGACATGAAGGTGCCAGGCCTGTGAGGCTCAGCTGCTCACACCCCAGTACTTACATTGATGATTGCATCTGTCTGGATGTAGTCCATGTCCGAGTCGCGCAGGCCCAGCTCTTTGCCATCCCGCTGAGCAGTGCTGACAATCCCTGTTGTCACAGTGTTCTGCAAGGCAAATGGACTTCCAATTGCCACCACAAATTCTCCTGGCCTCAGATCAGCAGAGTGTCCCAGTAACAATACCGGTAGCTTTTTCTTAAGTAAACACAGAAAGAAAAGTTCATTTATACCTAAAAATAACCTGACTGGAAAGATTGAGAACGAGCAAGAAGTTAGGAACATCCACTTGCCATCACATTAATGGAAAAGCCACTCACTACCACACACCCAAAACTGAAGCCAGGTAAAATTAGTATACTGCAAAGTGTTACTACTTTAAACCCTTCAGAAACTAACTGCTGGCAGCAGCACCTTGCAATTTCACCCACGAAAAAGAAGCCAGAAAGATTTTGTAAGAGATTTCCCTGTTTTCCAGCAGATTGTTCCCTCCTCCTCCTGGAAGCAGCACACAAACCAGCTGCTGACCACCTTGCTGCTCTCCCTACACCATGTCCCACCTTGCAGTCCAGCTACTGGCACAAAGCTGGAAGGATTAACCAAAATAACCTGGGTCTTCAGGTCACAATAGCAGAATCTGGCTACACACTAATTGAGCTGCATTTATTCCCTTGATTCTAGCTGTTCCTAGCACAGAAGACAAAGTCATTTAACTCTAAGACCTGTATTTGAGTACCTTGTTTTTCCAGACACATTTAGAATCATAGAATCATAGAATGGTGAGGTTGGAAGGGACCTCAAAGATCATCTAGTTCCAACCCCCTGCCATAGGCAGGGACATCTCCCACTAGTACAGGTCACTCAAGGCCTTGTCCAACCTGGCCTTGAACACCTCCAGGGAGGAGCAGCCTCCCTGGCAACCTGTGCCAGTGTCTCACCACCCTCACTGGAAAGAATTTCCTTCTAACATCCACTTTCAATCTCCCCTCTGCCAGTTTAAACCCATTGCCCTTCATGTATCATTACAAGACCTTGTCAATAGTCCCTCCCCAGCCTTCCTGTAGCCCTCTTCAGATACTGGAAGGCTACTCTAAGGTCTCTTGGAAGCCTTCTCTTCTGCAGGCTGCAGAGCCCCAACTCTCTCAGCCTGTCCCCATAGCAGAGCTGCTGCAGCCCTCTGAGCATCTTCGAGGCCTCCTCTGGACCCACTCCAATACATTCCAGCCAATCTCTCTGTACCAAACCAAACTGAAACAGGGTTCCCAAATTAATTCATCCACCTGCTTATGGCTGCCCACCTTAGGGTGAATCTTTATCGTTGCAATGTCAGATTTCTTGTCAATGTCTCTGATGGTTGCTTCATAAGTGTCCCCATTCTGTAGCTGCACTTTCAGTTGTTGTCTCCCTGATATAGCATTGGTGCTTGACACCACGTGGGCATTGGTCACAATTAAACCAGAATCAGACATAATGAAGCCAGATCCACTGGAGAGCGGGACATTTCGGCCAAAGAGAGGGTGCCTGTATAGGAAGCAAATAATTAGGGCTCATGGGCTCCCCAGTTCTTAAAGAGATCACATCAGAAATCATTCACCACCTTTCACCCTGAGAAGTAAAGCATCTGATGGCCAGAGCTACAAGCCTTGTAAACATTTAATTTAAAAAAAAGAAATGGAAAAAGAAAGGATCCTCTACTGAATATCATGACTGCTTTTAGTCAGTCAGGCAGACAGCAACTGAGGTTTGCAGACAACCCACAGGGTTTTCAATTCCCTCTTTCCAGGCTTCCTTGCAAAGAGGCTAGGTGACAAAAAGGGAAAGAGGAGGAGCCCATCTGACCTCATCAGTTGCACTATACAGGAAGCAAATGATGTCAGGAAATAGCAAAGCTGATAAATGAATTGATCATCTAATGGAAAAGGGGAAGACAACACAACCTTGCAGCTGGACAGAGGAGTAAAGAGGTGACATCTCAGGGAATCATGAAGCCCAAGTATTGACAGCCAGGAAAAAGGAAACTGAAAAACTGGGAATGTGAAAGAAAGGAAATTAAAACCCACTAACAATGGATAAAAGTTGGTTGGGAACAACATTTGCTGCAATAGAGACAGAAGACTTCATAAACTGTTTAAAGTATTATGACTTTACTTTATGACCTTCCATTTGTTAGGGGAAGAAAAAGTGCCTGGGCAGCTGAAGAACAGAAAGGGTCCACAAATTCTTCTTTCTTCCAGGCTGTGGTCCTTATTAGGAAATGGTTTGAAAGTTCTGGGCTATTCAGCAGGAAAGAACTGGAGCCAATCCCAGGCAGAAGGCAGCATCACAATTAGTACCCAGCAGGCTGCTGGACAAACATTTACTTATAGGGAAAGAACAAACAACCCAAGCAACATATGCAGAGAACTTAAACATCCTCTGCTGTAACATCCTCTCCAAAAAGCAGTTACCACGTGCACAAAGCAAGGGCTTTAAAGAGCCTACAGAAATTTTCCCATCAATTCTTCAGACTAAGCAAAATTAGAGTACTCCAAGCAGAAAGGCATTGGTCATGGAGTAAATATACTATTGGGAGTAATCTGTTCTGACAGGTTGATTTGAGCCCTCATGGTTAAACCTGCCTCCTAGGTGGTTTGGAGCGCTTCAGTGTTAAACTTGCTTCAGCACAGTGAGTATCAGCATGTCTGGGTCAGCAATTCAGTTCCTTTCTTTCCCATCAGAACTCATTTCTGTTTAGATAGCTTACACCTGGCCAAAACACTCTGTTCCAATGCTCTCCATGCCAAGATGAAATCACCTCACACTGAAAGAATGAGCAACAAGCAGCTACGTTTTGCCAGCTTAACTTCTGGATTTCTGTTGCATGTTGGACCACGTTTATTATCTCAGTTAAAAAAATAACAAAACACCTTTTAGTGAAGGCTGAAAAGAGCTCCAAAGATGAGCCAGACTTATTTTATGGCAGCCAATATGTAAAGTGCTGTGCAGAGTGTTAAGCCAAACAAAACTCATCTACTGAACAGAAACAAAACACACCAATGGGGGCTTCTCTGGGTTAAAGGAGCTTGCTCTGAAACAGTATTTGGGGAACAAATTCCAAATTAAATGACTGCACTGGAGATTCTTTGTCAAACAATGCAATTAAAATCCAAAGAACTGCAAATGTTACCTGAGGAAAAGTTCAATGTGTACAACTGCAGGTGCAATCTTTTCCACCACATCTGCTATGAAGTTGAACTTGTATCTTGGGCTGCTGGACTGTAGGTGACCTATACTAGCAGAAAGAATTGGATATGTTAATAAGACAATACCCACTTTTACCAAGGAGGTGAGATAACTGTGCTTTGAATTGCTTCTCACAGTATCACAGTATCACCAAGGTTGGAAGAGACATCAAAGATCATCAAGTCCAACCCATTACCACAGACCTCAAGACTAGACCATGGCACCAAGTGCCACGTCCAAACCTGCCTTGAACACCTCCAGGGACGGTGACTCCACCACCTCCCTGGGCAGCCCATTCCAGTGGGGAATGACTCTCTCAGTGAAGAACTTTCTCCTCACCTCCAGCCTAAACTTCCCCTGGCACAGCTTGAGACTGTGTCCTCTTGTTCTGGTGCTGGTTGCCTGAGAGAAGAAAGCAACCTCCTGCTGGCCACAACCACCCTTCAGGTAGTTGTAGACAGCAAGAAGGTCTCCCCTGAGCCTCCTCTTCACCAGGCTAAACAATCCCAGCTCCCTCAGCCTCTCCTCATAGGGCTTGTGCTCGAGGCCTCTCACCAGCCTCGTTGCCCTTCTCTGGACACGCTCAAGCACCTCAATGTCCTTCTTAAATTGAGGGGCCCAGAACTGGACACAGTACTCAAGGTGTGGCCTAACCAGTGCAGAGTACAGGGGGAGAATGACCTCCCTGCTCCTGCTGGCCACACTATTCCTGATGCAGGCCAGGATGCCATTGGCCTTCTTGGCCACCTGGGCACACTGCTGGCTCATGTTTAGGCGGGTGTCAATCAGCACCCCCAGATCCCTTTCTGTTTGGCTGCTCTCCAGCCACTCCGACCCCAGCCTGTAGCTCTGCATGGGGTTGTTGTGGCCAAAGTGCAGCCCCCAGCACTTGGATTTGTTGAAAGCCATCCCCTTGGACTCTGCCCATCTGTCCAGGCGCTCGAGGTCCTGCTGCAGAGCCCTTCTGCCCTCCAACCCACCAACATCTGCCCCCAGCTTGGTGTCATCTGCAAACTTGCTGATGACTGTCTCAATGCCCTCATCCAGATCATCAATGAAGATGTTAAAGAGGATGGGGCCCAGTACTGATCCCTGGGGGACAACGCTAATGAGCGGCCTCCAGCTGGATGTGGCACCATTCACCACCACTCTCTGGGCTCAGCCCTCCAGCCAGTTCCTAACCCAGCACAGAGTGTTGCCATCCACTATTCTCTTGCCAGGATAATTTCCAAACCAATACTAGCAAAGGAATCGAAGTTATTACCATGCTTCAAAATTTATCCAGCTTTTTCCTTGATCCTGGAAAAATTAAACATCAGCATCACTGGCTGTAGGTTCTTTGATTTTCTTGGAAATCTGCATGCATTGTCTAAAGTATTTTTCTCAGGTCAACAGCTAATTATTAACCAAAACCCATGGGGCCATAGGATGTCAGGCTGAAGAGACCTCAGGAGGTCTCTCAAAACTGAGTCAGCTGCTAGGGTAGACCAGGTTGCTCAAAGGCTCTGCCCAACTGGGACTTGCAAACTTCCAGGGATGGAGTCTCCCAAAACTGTCCAGCCAGCTTGTCCCTCTGCTTCACAGTCCTCCATGAGGTATGTAGTCTGAACCTCTCTTGCTGAGATTGATGGCTCAGTTCACACCCATTGTCTCTTACCCTCCAGCTATGAGCTACATAGCCTCATCACTTACTCACTGAGTACAGAAAGGCTGCTGTTAGGTCCTCCTGAAGCTTTCTCTTCTCCAGGCAGAACAAGCCCAGCTATCTTCTACAAAAAGAAGCTGAGGGATGTCCACCCCCAGCAACCATCCTCATGACCATCTTCTGAACACACTCCAGTCGGTCAGTGCCTTTCTTGTACTGAGGAGTCCAAAACTAGATGCAGCACTCTATACATGGTCTAAAAAGTGCTGACTTGCAGAGCTGCAGCATCTGGGAAGCTGTTAGGATTTTCTGAAGCAGGCACATTAGAAACCTGCTGTGAATGGCAACCTTCGCACCTGAAAGGTTTTGCAAACTCACATTTAAGCTGCTGCAAGCAGGTGGATTTAGCAATAGATGAGTCAATCCTAAGTGTTCCACTAAGAGCCAGGGCAGCACTACACACAGCATCTCTGAATGCTGAAGAGAGTTCTGTGGGATGAAGATCTCAGGAGGGGAAAGAAAACCCACAGCATCCTGGTTTCTAACGTCACAGCATCCTGGACTCTAACACCACAAGGCACTAACACTGCTCATGCCATAATGTCATACTCCTCTGCAGTCCCTAATCCATGGGGACACATCACCATGCTAGAGACATATTGCTAGACTCAAAGAGCTCCTTGCTCACAGCCTGATGCTTGAGCAGGAACTATGTGATCTAGGGAAGGGAGTAAACAAGTAGTAATCAGACACAGGACCAACAGTTTGGGTTTTTTTCAAACCCACTGCAAGAGCACACTGCTCACCCAGGAGATGTGATTCTTTCCTTGCCATTTAGTCAAGATGGAAAGGCTCTAACTTCTCATTAGAATAAACTCCTCAGAAGTTATGCTTTGCACTGGCATGATTTGCTCTGAGTTCAACTCATGCTGAAGGACGAACATCCTCCACATCAGCATTTGTGTACCAAGTCAACACCTGGTCTTTAAGGGTTCAGGGACTGCCTCTTTCTACATCACATATGAGTAAGGAGTCCAAATACAGATTCTGTCTTTACAATAGAAGTAGGCAGGAGGCATCACAAACAAAAAGGAAACACACAGAAAGGAGACATTTAAAGGAGTTCTCATGCATTTTGATGTAGTGGAGTTCTTACTTCAAAGATTACCTTCACCGGTCCTTATCTACAGATATTTTACTGAACATTAAACCTTGCAACTTGTAAGGGATTGTGCTGCTTTGAGGCTAATTGGAATATTTTAACAGAGAAAATTGTATTATAGGCTGTGAAAGGAAAACAGTGGTGATATCTACTTCACTCATAGGCTTGCCGAGATGTTTAAGACTAAGAATACAAAACATAGATAAGGATATTGTGTATATATCTGCTTGTATATTGTGCTAAGCTGTAAATAGAGCTTCATCTCTTAACTTCCAGTTGGCTGAGTCTAGTCTGAGTGATTTTACAAAGCATGAGGGGTGGGTAATTCCCAAACTATCACAGGGAGGAATATAAAGATTACAAGATTACAGCAATTTGGGATGAATATAAAGATTACAGCACAATGGAGTCTAACCTACTCAAAAAACCCACATCTCACTGATTGAGTCTATCCTTTGAATGAGTTTGTAAGAGAGTGGAGGACAGAATTTTGTTATGGTCCTTACAGTCTCTTAGATAGCTCTGTCAATGAAGTGTTAAAAGGCTGCACAAAGTCAGAAAGTGAAGGCCTTATATTATCACTGCATATAAAAGACCTGAAGCAAAGACAGGAACTTCTGGAGTGGAGCCAACACTGGTACCAAGTTAAAAAAACAGTATTGAAGAAACCAGAAGACAATTAGGCACTTCTCCATAGACATTGGTGAGCTCCCTTTCCTGCTCCTGGCCATGGGATTTACTTCTGAGGGGAAAGAAACCATGCTTACATTGAGCAAGCTACATTTATGTGAGATGGTATAAAGAGGAGGACAACTTGGCAGGCCCGGATTGGGGCTATTACTTTCAGGGACATTCTCACACACTCTGACAAATCCCTCTACCCAACTGTGTCACTGCTTAGCTTGAAAGAGACGCTGCAAACAGGAACCACAGAGGACAGACAGATGTAAGCACAATTTGCTGTTATTAATTTGTCTTCCTGAGCCACTGAAGATTTCTCTCGCCCTCACTTCACAAGCATCTTGCCTGATGATGCAGTACTGCAGCCCACACACACAGCAGTGTCTACTGATGGGATGGAACATTATCATCACACTTATCATCTATGAAAGGCAGTTGGCTACACACTCATCTGGTGAGCTAGCATAGAACAAGGCAGAGAAAGCATGGTAAAAGCAGGCTTCCAGTTCGTGGAAAGCAGCATAGCTTTATGTGAGGCAGGGCAACCAAATCCAGCACTGCACACAGCCAAAAGCAGAGGAAGAAACCTAACAAAGAACTCAGGTTTGCACCACTCCCGACTAACCCCCAGGGAAGAAACATCACAGGAGTCAATGGCTTTCCAGGTAAGATTTGGGGTAGGCAGAGAAAAGAAGCCTGAAAAAAAGCAGTGGATGGACGTAAATATGGAGAGAGCCAGGGAAAACAAAATGCAGCAACAGAGAGAGCAGACTAAAATTGAAGCACATCTTGTCCTCCTTCCATACCATATTGAAAGCATTCCTTAGTCTGAGCACCAGTCCAGGACCTCTGTACTGGGGTCACAGGACAAGAATACTCAGACCTGAATGAATCCAAATCTGCACTACATATTAAAAGAAAAGCTGAAACTTAGGAGCAACAGAAATAACAGACCTGCAGGAAAGGTGCAGCTGAAAATCTCCTGATCAGAGGTGAGCTGCTCTTACTGTTGTCTGGTGGGAACTCATTTCTGATGACAGGACATTGACAAAGCTGAGATGCCTCCATAGAAACTGATCTCCCTTGAATCATCTCCTGCAAGCTGGGAGTGATGTGAAGCTTTAACCATTTTATGACATGCCAGGAACTCGAGCTGTGGACTTGTAACTGCAAGCTAACATTTACTCTCAGACTCTTTAAGGGAACTGAAATATCGATTACTGTTAAGTAATATTATGCACTAAAATGTTGAGTGCTAGTTTTCATCAGAAGTTCTCAATATCCTTTAAAAAGCAAGAATTGCAGCTTGATAAACTGAAGAGGGAAGCAACAGGCAATATGGTCCAAGTTGTGTAAGGTGACCCTGGAAGCAGGTGGTGTAACTAGCAGCAGAATCAGGGCTTTATGTCAGACCTTTCATCTACCCTTCAGTTTGCTTTAGTTGGCAGACACTAGCTGCTGCTGCTGCTGTCATTTCTAAAACACTAAATATGTGTCTTCTTCCCTCCCCATCTCCCCAAGCTGTTCTTGCTGCCTTGAAGAGCTCCACGCAGCTCTTGGACCTCTGCTGGCCTGTGGAAGCAAAAGCTCCGAGTTTCCAGCAGCTTTGTGCGTTGTGACCTATTGACCTACTGAGATTTGCCACACATTTTCTGAAAGGTCTCTCAATCCAATCCATTATTTTCCACGTTATTACTGCATGTGCAATATCATCTCACACTAACCAAAGCTCATTTATCTTGGCAAAAAGCTGCAATTTAAATCCAATTAGCTACCTCTTGTATAACCAAGATGTCAAAGGTGCTGCAATCAGGTTGTACTTCAAGCAAAACCAAATTTACACTGTATGAGTCTTTAGCGGCCTCCACATTTCAAAAGCACCAGATTTTCCCCAATTTTCTCCACAACCACAAATCAAGCAGCTTTTCAGCAGATCTGAACTCCCTCTCTGCTATCTGAACTAAGTGATTAGATCTTCAGAAGCTCTCCAGCTCCTCTCACAGAACACTCAAAACCCAGATTTGGATATAGGTGCACTAACTGGAGTTAGTGTTCATTTTGTTCTGTAAAATGTGATCTTACATTTCCAGCTCTATGGGCTCCAACTACATTGGATTTACAGAGCCAAAGCTAAGTGCCTGTCAGGTAGGAATATCCTTACTGCTAGCTTAAGGTTTTTCTTGGACAGCAGTGTCACCTACAGCTCTTGAGTTCATCTAACAGTAGGTTTATCTACTTTCTTCCAGAAACAGACCTGCTCCAGTCTCATTAACCCTGCTTCAAATCAGGAATTTCAATTAATTTGGAGAATTAATCTACTATGAACAGACAAAAGAAATAATCAGCAGAAATAAACTCTCATAATCCTACTGTAGAAAATAAAGCCAGACCCATTTATATTTCCAAAAGACTGTAATTTTCTGAGTATCTGCCAAGTTACTCCCTACAGAATTAAATCAAATCAAATCACATTCAATGCTTTCTTAAAAACAAACCATTGTGTCAAAATCCACAATTTTGTATTCATTAAGAACCTTTGAGCCTGGGAAACTCATTTTTTAAGGCTGTTTCCCCCCTCCCATCCCCCTTTTAAAACCAGCTTCAGAAAAGATGGGTGTTCAGCAAAATTATTATGTCTAAGGGAGGACTGCAACCTGGCAGATCTGATCACCAGGGATAAACACTGTCCCCATTGTGCTTTCATGGAAAGAAATGAAAGACAAATAAAGATTATAATGTCTCTGCTTAAAAAACAGAAACATCTGCTGGAAACATAGGTTCATGGGCAGCTTTTCTGATGAATTCAGCATTAAGATCAAGTTGCATAGCTGTGCACTGACCATAAAGCCTCGGTGAGTTTAATGCCACATTATGGTTCAGGCAACTTGTTTATACAATGGATGTCTACCCTGCACAGATGAGAACAAGCTGGTGAAAGCAGCACCAAAGGGGCTCTCTTGTGCAGTGCAGCAGTCACACGGCCAGGCACACTGGCACAAGCATTCCAGCACAGACACCTCACTGTCTTCAGATGCTTGTCACTCCTCCTTCCCAAGTGACTCTCATAGAGAGACCCAATGAGAGCATCTTTCCAGGAAGCCAGCCTGGGATGTGCTATGCTCTGATACCCAATGCTGTACAACGTCCAGCCTCACCTGCAGGGGCTCGAAACAAACTCAGATGCAAGGAAAGCAATCACTAAAGGAATGTGACAAGAGTTTGTGTTTCCAGCCAGTACCTTGCAGTGCATTTCCCTAAATACAGCTGGAGGCAGCTGCAAGGTTTTGATGACACTACAGGAGCATCCACACAAGCAACTGGAAATGGACAGGAGTAGTGGTTTCAAAAAGTGCATGTTCTGAAATTGGCCTAAGTCACTATGCAAGGCTACGGTTATCTGAGACTGTTTTAATGTATGTATGGTTAAGTGACACAACTAGCTTGCCTTTCACTCTCGAGTCATCTAAGGCCAGATTGCTTTCAAGAACATGGAACAGAGTAATTTTAAACTCTTAACTTTCTTTTAAACCTCTCATTACAGCCATTGCATGTCATTGTCTAAAAAAACAACAGAACACCAAAAAAAAAAACCATCACCGAGTTCTATTCCTGGCTCAACCACCAACTCAGTCTGATCTTGAGCAAGCCATTTGGTTTCTTTGAGCTTCAGTTTGTCCAGCTGTAGAACTGAATAAAAAAACCCCCAAAACTTAACAGAGAAATGGATGTTTCGACTAAGCTGAGGTTTTGTGGGACAAGAAAAATAAAGCCAAAATAAAGCAAACACTAAAATAGTCGCCTGGAAAAAAAAAAAATGTTACTTCCACTTCATGGCTCCAAATTCCTAAGCCTATTAACAGTAGATTCAGGAGGATTCCTTAAAGAAAATGTCATATATACCAAAGCCTAAGCACTCAGTAAGCCCTCTGCTGCAGGCTAGCTCACACTCTTTATTATTTCATGTGGATCAGCTCCAACCAAGTATTAGGAGTATTAGAGCTAACGGATGCTGATGTGAAAAGGAACAGGCAAACAGCAACTCACAGCTACTAAACACTGATCATTTGCTGCTCCAGGCTGGCATCCTGAGCTGTTCTTGGCTTTGACAAGGCACTCCTAAAGGCACTCCCTTGAGCTCCTCCCTCTCTGTACCACAGTTTACTTCTTCTCAAGAGTGGGATATATGAAAAGTCCCCAAGTCAAAGAGAGGCCACACAGTAGTTCTTCTTCCTCTCCCAATAATTTTGTCAGCTTATCTATGACAATGCTATGATAATGGAGTGGTTAGTGGTTCACCTGACTTAATGGAAACACTAATGCATGGTTTAAAGCTATGTTATGCATATGAATTTTCTTTCCAGGAATACAATAAGAAAGGGAGCTGAAGCAACCCCTTAAAATGATCTATCAGTGCGTATGTGAAAAGGTATTAGCAATGTGACACTTTCATGAAGTGATTCGCTTTAATAATAGTTTTAAAAACTTCTAACTTCAATGATTACTAAACTGTCTGAAGTAAAACCTTCCAGCCTGAAGCTGCCACAGCATATCACAATATCTGAGCATAGGTTCTTGTATGCTACTGCAAACAGAAGACTGTGCATTCAGGTGCATTCGCCTCCTGCTCGCCAGAGCGCTGCAGCAGCATGCAGCACACCGAGTGTCCACAGCCATGTCACCGAGGTGCCCATAGCCAGGCCACCACGGTGAAACCTTCCCAAACCACACCATCAGGCCTCTAGCCCACACTGATGTTCAAGGAGGATTTCTGCCGTTCAGAAAGGACCTGAGCACCAACCCCACGTCGCAGCAATCGTTGGCAGCCAGGTGAGGTGGCTCTGACCTTGCAGCCTCTTGCCACTCCCAGAACCACCCAGACTTCCCAGGTCACACGGAATCAATGAATGGGAAGTTAGATTGGAAGGGACATCAGAAGATCACCTAGTCAAACTCTCCTGCTAGAGCAGGAGCATCATTTTTCTTGGGGTGGAAAGCAGCCCGTCCCTCTGCCGCGCACCCACTGCCCTCTGCCCCCCGGGCGGGCCCTGCCATGTTCCTACCCGATTCACAGGCTCCCTTCTGGACCTGGGCGACGGCGGGCAGGCCGTGCTGCAGCGCCTTGCGGCTCACCGCCTTCAGCTGGCAGATGTTGTCGTAGGTCCGGCCGTCGCTGCCGCACACCTGGGCGCTGAGCTTGCACTGGCAGACCCCCTTGGCGAAGCGCTTGCCCATGGGGTAGCGGCAGTCAAGGCTGTCCCCGCAAGGCGGGTCCTCCTTGCGGCCGCAGGAGTCCCCCTCGCCCGCCGCGCAGATGAGGCAGCAGTTGCAGTGGTCGGGGACGTAGCCGCTGGGGCAGCTGGGGCTGGGGCACTTGGAGACATCGCAGCGGGTCGGGCACTTGGCTCGGGCCGCCAGGAGGTCCGCGGCGCTCGGGCTGCAGCTGAGAGAGAGCAGCAGCAAGGGGCTCAGCAGCGACAGCGGCATCCTTGGCGGGCTGCTGGCGGGGACAGCGGCCGAGAAGGGGTGCGAGCCCGCCCGGCCCGAGGGCAGGAGGCGGGGAAGGTGCAATCGCGGTGCGGCGAGGGAATGGAAAGTCGAGCTTTATGCACACACGGGGGGGAAGCGTCTTCAGCCCCGCGCAGAGCTTCCGCGGGCGCAGCGGGAAGGAGCAGCAGATGGAAGGAAGGAGGCTGCAGTACAAGCCGCAGAGTCGAGGTCAGCTCGGTCCGTCCGAAGCGCGGCAGCTCGGCTGCTCCTCAGGACCAGCTCGCAAGACTGAGGCGCCGAGCCATGGCCAAGCTGCCGCGCAAGGTGAGCGCCGTGCCCGCCAAGCAGTGCCGCCGGCGCCGAGCAGAGCCGCACGGTTTTATGTGCGACGTGCACACCGCCGCCTCCAGCAGCGGCCGCGGCAGCTCCGCGGCGGTACGGCCGGGCAGGCCCCACCCCGGCCGGGGAGGGAGGGCTCCCTGCGGGCGGGCCGCCGGGCCGGGGCGGGCCTGGGTGAGGGGAGCGCCCCGGCGGGACGGGCTGGCTGGCTTCGTTCCCCACGGAAGGGCTCTGCTGCCTTCAGTTAGGGAGGCTGCTGGTAAATCACCGCCCCGAGGGACAGGGCCCCGAGGTGGGCCTAGCTGCGGCATGCACTTGATGTAGCCCAGACAGCAGCCGAGTGCTGGGCTGCAGCAAGAGCAGCGTGGCCAGCAGGGCAAGGGAGGGGATTCTGCCCCTTTGCTCTGCTCTNGATTCTATGATTCTATGTAACCAGTTGTGAGCTTAAAAGAATGCAAATACATATAAAATTACGAGCATCTAAGTGAAGAGAGCATCTGCGACCTCTGTGAGTACAGGGGGCAGAAAACCAGCGGGTAGTTTGTTCTCCCTCATGCTTGTCTTCAGTGTTACCCACCTTAATAAAGGCATTTATCCCCAATGTCACTGAAGGGTAATCGAGGTTGGACCCCTGTTGTGATATAAATGCAATGACACTTGGACATTGAATCCCTTTTTGAAGGTGATTGATCCACAGCATCCCGGTAAGCTGTACAAGACACTTTCCCAGAGCCATAGGGGATCTGCTAGGCTCTCCGCCCTTACTTCAGCGAAAGATTTGGTGGCTTCTATATAACAGTAATTCAAAGTGCTGCCAAAGCCTTAATCATTGAGGTTTGGGTTGTTGGGTTTTTTTAAATCTGCTATTAATCACAAAGTATTTGGTAGCGTGATCAGGTAGAGCAGAGAATGTGTTGAGCTCTATTAACTACCCACTCGCACTGCCTTAGTAAAATAGAAAGCAAATCTTGCCCGTGTGTGCATCTTTACCAACCAAACACATCTACTTGGAGGTAATGCCTGGTCACAGCTTTCAAACTAATTAATCTGGGTTGAGCTGGCTTCCAGAAGAGTTAAGCTGACTTCAGGAGAAAGACCTTTGACATAGCTCACCCAGAGATTATACCAACCTTGGCAGGTTTAGCTGCTGAATATGACACTTGCAACCTTGACTTCTGCCTGCAGTTCCCCCTTCCATCTTATTCACACAAGGGATAAAACTTACAAAATTCCACAGATACCTTGGGCTTCCTCCTAATGGAATCCTATGAAGCAGATTTAAGCAGGTGAAATTTTCTAGCTAGCTGTATCTGGCTATAAGAAAGGAGAAATTGGGGTGCTGACCTCTTGCATAGAGTAGGCAAGGTTCAGAATCCCCCACTACAGTTAGTGATTTGTTGTTCCCTCTCTTACAGGGGCAAAGTTGGTCCAAGGCTGGATCTTCCTAACAGCTGCAGTGTCACTTAGATAAAAGTTTTCTGATGAGAAAACTTGCTGTAGAATACATCTTGCCCTTTGTGAAAATGGTAAGATTTACTGAACAACTTTATTTAAAGAGTAATAAATAGGATATGAACAATATCAGTGTTGTGGTAATAAATTTGTCCTTTAGGGAATGAGGGAACTAATAAAAATTAAAAGCATTAGGTCTGAAACATGGATCAGAAAGAAACAAGAGCTTTGTGTGTAGGTAACATCAATATTTTCATTATTTATGATTATTTATAATGAAGAAGCTGCAGAAAACATTTCAAACTACAAACAGGAATCTGTGAGTTACTGCTGTAACTTTCACAACTCTATTGGTATTCCTATTAGTGACCCAGTTCTGTAGTCACACTTGGAGACTTCAAACAAGATACAGGAAAACAGGGTGAAGATGGACAAATAAATACAGCAGCCTTGACTGGAGAGTTTGCAGTCTAGTACAAAGAATAGTGTAAAGAATTTTGGCAGCATCTTTCATAATTCATCAGTCAGCATCTCATTAATTTAGGATAAAAAAAAATAAATCTGAAAGGTATTTTCTGCTGACTGTTGTTTCATAGCCAAAATAAACCAGATTACTTAACTTCTCTCAGATAAGCTTATCTGTAGTATTGCCACTGCTAGGACTGGGTATTGACTATATTCTGAGGGGTTATTGATCAGGCTTCTTCTCTCTAGTATAGGAGATAAGAACTGTAAGGGATATCTCGGTCTCTGCAACCAATTTGATTTGTTTAAAATTCATTATTAGGAAAAAAAAACAACAAACAAACAAAAAAGTGATGTAGATAGCAAGGCTAGCAATGGCTCACTGCTTCTTGGTGAGCACTTTTCACTAGAATTTGAATTCACTCCGAATTCAAATGTGGCACTGAAAGCTGTGTAAATTGTAACTCATGTGGTGAAGGTTCTCCATTGCTTGGAAAAATGATGGTTTTTATGGGTTCTGAATCACCTCTGTCTGCTGGAAATGATGCTTCCTGCATAGCTGGAAGGGAGGTGCCTCAAGACAAATCCAAAGCAATACAGGAAATGTTCCTAGTGACTCAGTGGGTATCTGTCTTCTCCCTTGAGGGACAAACTGTGATTATATGCAAGTCCCAAAGGACAGTGAGGCATGTAGTTACCATGCCCTTAAGAGACTATCAGCAGCCTGCTCCAAAATTCATCTACTGCATTCTAAACCCTCCCCTTCTCTTAGTCACAGTAGGGAAAAAAAGTCTTTGTTGGATTTTTATGAATTGAATTGTCCTGCTGTGCTTGTTCCCATCTCTTGGTGGACATGCAGAGCAGATTTCTGGTCTCTGGCAGTTCCTCCTTCTGCCTGGCTGTGTATGTGTCACTGAAGCCATGGATGCTGGTCTCTGCTGTGCTGTGTAGTGCACATAGCCATGGCAGAGAAGCAGGGTGGCACATGGTGCTGCACAATTAATAGTGAAATGATGCCTTAGTGCTGCACTGGGAATCTGCATGCTGCTGCAGAAGGAAGTGCTATTTGGATGCTACCTAACTCTAAATGTATGACCCCATAACCATTACAATGCAGGCTTTGGGGAAGAGGAGCCTGAGGGCTGCCCTCATCTATATTTATCAACATGTGAAGGGCAGCATCAGGAAGATGGTGCCAGGCTCTGCTCAGTGATGTCCAGTGGCAGGACAAGGGGCAATGGGTGCAAGTTGGAGGAGGTCCCACGGGAACATATGGAGAAACTTTTTCACTGTGAAGGTGACAGAACAGGCTGCCCAGAGAGGTTGTGGAGTATCCCTCACTGGAGACATTCAAAACCCACCTGGATGCATTCCTATGTGACCAACTCTAGGTGATCCTGCTCTGGCAGGAGGGTTGGACTGGATGATCTTTTAAGGTCCCTTCCAACTCCTGACATTCTGTGAGTAATTACCTGACTATCATATTTTCCACTCTGTCTTATCCTATATCCAAACTGGGTAACTATGTACCAGCTGATTTTAAAAAAATCTCAATTTAAATGACAAAATATTCCAATTCACACTGCTTTGAATCCTGTTATTCTTGTTCATCTCTGAAGATTTATGTCCTATGAGTGTCTCTGGAGTGAATTTCTAAGTAAATCAAACTTCTTGTTATTGTTTCTTTAAGATGGTTACAGTTCAGAAACGTTCACCTCTGTTACAACAGAAAACTGGTTAAAGACCACTCTGACTTTGCCATTGAGGTCTCCAAATTAGGAGCACATGTTTAGTATTCATCCTCAGTTCCTCATAGAAGGATTTTGAAAAGAGATCCAGAGCGAACTTTAAACTGCAGTAACAAACACTGTTTATTTATCATGTTGTCTGCATCTCATTTCGTAACCTAAATGGCCAAAGTCTGTTTGCACTCCTGACATTGGAAGTCTCACAAGCTGATCCAAGAGAACATCTGTCAGTTTGTTTTCAGAACTGGACACTGCAGAAGAAAGCAGAGGTAGGAGGAGAAATAAGACTTTCAGAAACATGCCAGTTCAAAACAAGTGACAGCTTCCTCAACTGTGCTCATAAGCCAGACAAGCTGTGCCTCAGAAACACACTTTTGAGAGCAATTTCTTCTTTCCCCCATCCCCTAACAGCAAGTGAAAAGCAGAGCTCATTTTTATTTCTCTGTGTTCTGCTCAAAGTGATGCCAATAGATAATTTTTGGAAGCGTGAATGAGTTCAAAGCTGTATTCAAGAAACACTCTCAAAGTACATTGCAAGCAAAAAAAAAAAAGAAAATGTTTCCTGCCTTCTAGCATGATACACACCTACTCTGAACTCATTGCATTAGGGAAACCACTGAAGATACTCCCCTTTGCTGAAATGCACAGAACCTCTGTATGTTTTACAAAATATCCAAACAAACCCCCCCTCACATTGCCACCTTCCTCACTGCTCACAAGGTCTCAGTGAAAATCCTCTGCCTAGGTTTGCATTTGCTGCTTCAGAAAAGATGTGGGTCAGCTGGAGAGAATCCACAAGATGTAAAATCGTGAGAGGTTTAGAAATAATGCCTTAAATTTAAGCTTGAAAGGTCTGGATTTGTTTAGTCTAAAACAACAGAAGACAGAAAAGGGACAAGATAAGAGGATTCAAATATGTAAAAGGTTGCTGAAAGAAGAGGGTTACAAGCTGTTCTCCATGTTGGCTGGGAGAACTCAAGAAGAAAAAGATTCAAAATACTGCTAGGGAGCTTTGGAACTGATACTGTGAAAATCTTTCTAAATATAACAGGACTGAGCAAAGAGAGCAAAGTGCTGGAACTGAGTTTCATGGAGAGGATATGGAATATCTTTGCTTTCTAAGGCCTTTTTTTTAAAGAAAATGCACATAGCTGTTCAGAAATTACTGCAGAAAGAACTGAGCTGACCTGGGTAGGTCCAATCTTTTCTGATTTTGTGACCATAATACAGGCAATCTGCCTGATTGAGGAGTACATAATGAGAGAGCAGAAGGCCTGAAATTAATTTAGAAAGCTCACTCAGAATCTCAAGAGAAAAGAAAGACAGGGATCAGAATCAGAGATTAAGAAGGCTGCAGTTAAGGCTATTGCAGGTTAATAGTTTCAGTAGTGTGATAAAAAAAAAAACACAAAGCAAAAGCCAAAGAGGAACACAGTGAAAGTGAAAAGGGTTGTGCAGCTGGAGTCTGAGGTCTAGGGATGATCAGAGGATAAAGTGCTGAGGGTGGGGAGATCAAAGAGGAGTCTAGAACATATGGCAGGGTAGAGGAAAGAGAAACATCTCCTCTAGGTGTATGTATTGTGTCCTGGAAAGATTGGCAAGATTAGAGCATCTTGCCAAGAGGAGGATGTAGTGCGAGTAAAGGAATACCAAAGGTGTTGTACTCAACTCTAATCAGCAAGTAAGAAAAGACTTGTGGTAGGTGAGTTCCATGTGTTAATGCAGCCTGCTGTCCTTGTGCTGTCATTACTGATGTCACTAGGAGGTACTCAGGAAATAACCAGGGGTATTACCTCAACAGTCACAACCCTTTCATGTCTTCCATCTCTTTCCTAATTTTTCTGTTGTTGGTACCATCCCCTACTCTGTGACTTTGTTTTTTCCCCTTGCTGGCAGAGTGACAAGGTTTGGGGGCCTGCAGATTTTATGAATCTTTTTATGGTGTCCTGGCATTGTAGAAGGGTGGTGTGGGTGTCACTGGATGGATGTCAGCCAGCCTTTCGCTGGGAGGGTCAGCACAGAGGGTGCCAAGAAGGATGAGGATTGGAAGGCTGAAACAGAATCATAGAATTAATTGCAGAAATATAAAATTAATCCTAGAAACGGGAGTGAAAAGTTGAAATTCATGAAGGAAGCTTTATTCTGCTTAATCCATGAAAAGACAAATTGTTCCTTTTCACTTGGAAACACTTAGGGGATTTACTCTAAAAATGGTGCCTGCCTGGGGTACATGATGCTTTTCTCATCAAATTTATCTAATTAAACAACCAGTCCAAAGAAGACTGCGGAAGAAAAGTGGGTTTAGGATTCTCGCCAGCCTCCAGTTTTCAAACTCCTGAGCCTTTTTCTAATGATGAATTATAAAATTAATGATCTCTGTTTTGCATCTTTATATGGTCTTCTTTTTATAAGTCTAAGAGTTGTGTTGTTGAGCTTCCCTTCATGGAATGAGAGCTAGAAAATAGTTTTATTATGGAGCAGAGGCTCTCCAATTACGGCAATAAGTGTTTTAAGGAAAACATTGTCAACATTTCCCATAAGATTAAAAGAACCTTTGGTTTAAGTTAGAGGTCTAGAAATTGAAGGTAAGTAGAACTTCTTGTGAGGAAAGAAAAACACAACATAAAGAAAAGTAGAAAGAAAAAGACAGCATGAGCACAATGAGGATTATAACACTGCCTGAATATCATAGAATTGTCAGGGCTGGAAGGGACCACAAGGATTATCTAGTTCCAGACACTTCACACTTGATCAGGTTGCTCAGAGCCACATCCAGCCTGGCCTTAAAGACCTCCAGGAATGTGGCTTCCACCACCTCCCTGGGCAACTTGTTCCAGTGTCTCACCACCCTCACGGTGAAGAACTTCTTCCTAACATCCAACCTGAATCTAACCACTTCTAGTTTTTCTCCATTCCCCCTAGTCCTATCACTACCTGATACCCTAAGAAGTCACTCCCCAGCTTTCTTGTAGCTTCTTCTTCAAGCAGGCCACAATAAAGTCTCCTTGGAGCCTTCTCATCTTCAGACTGAATAGCCCCAGCTCTGGCAAGGCTGAGTGATGTCAGGAGAAATGAGCTAGTAGAACTCAAAAGCTAGGGTAGGGAAGCCATCAAGTGCAGAAGCAATGGATCAGCCATGTAGAAGATAGGCATGTAAGTGTGATCTGTCAGAGTCAGTCCAAAGGGCCAGTATCCTCTCTCTTATGCTAGCTTAAAACAGATCCTTGGAGAACAACAGAGCTGGTCTGAACTGCCACTTATGCTAGAAGGAGCTGCTGATTTGGAAGCCACAGTTTTCATAGACTCACAGAATGGTAAGGTAGGAAGGGACCTCAAAGATCATCCAGTTCCAACCCCCTGCCATAGGCAGGGACACCTCCCACTAGCACAGGTCACTCAAGGCCTCCTCCAACCTGGCCTTGAACCCCTCCAGGGAGAGAGCAGCCACAACCTCCCGGGGCAACCTGTTCCAGTGTCTCACCACCCTCACTGCAAACAACTTCCTTCTAACATCCACTTTCAATCCCCCCTCTGCCAGTTCAAACCCATTGCCCCTTGTCCTGTCATTACAAGACCTTGTCAATAGTCCCTCCCCAGCCTTCCTGTAGGCCCCCTTCAGATACTGGAAGGCTACTCTAAGGTCTCCTGGAAGCCTTCTCCAGGCTGCAGAGCCCCCCCTCTCTCAGCCTGTCCTCAGAGCAGAGCTACTGCAGCCCTCTGAGCATCTTGGTGGCCTCCTCTGGCCCTGCTCCAACAGTTCAATGTCCTTTCCCCCATCCTTCCACCATTACTACATTTTAAACTGGAGCTCTCCACCTAACTCTGTGACTCAGGCTAACTTTGAGCGAGAGGGCCAGAACGCAAAGATGCTTGTGAGAACTTCTCACCCAGGCTATGGGCATTTTCATCAGCTTAGCCCTCAGCCGAGACAGGTGCTGCTGTTAGACCAAGCTGTTTGCCACAGGGTTTTATTTGCTTACCCTGGCACGTTCTGTATGATGTCAGCACATAAAGAATGCTGCTGCAGATAAAGTGAATGGCAAATGATTTCACGAGCCTGTTTGTGACAGATGTGTGCAGTGTGAAGGAACGCTGGAGCTCAAGCTGCACTGCTCGTCAGGACTGTGCTATTCCAGCTCATTAATCACATCTCTCTGCTTTGGCTCCATGGATTATTATCTGTGAAACCTCCCTAGCAGCCATGGCAAGGCCTTCTGCTTGCCACCCTGCCACAGGAATGCCTCTTGGAATTCTGTGTGCCGCTATGGAAGTCACAGCGAAAGGCAGATGGATGTTGTGCCTCCTTCATGCCTGCCTCACACCCCTCTGGCATGCAGGGCCAAGTTCTGCCTTGTATGTGAAATCTCCCACAGTTTTTCATGATGAAAAAAGTTGTTTCATCAGTATTGTCACCAAATTATTTTTAGCAATGTGCTTTAACCAAACAGGTTAAAACCGTCATGGGGCTGGTTCTTTTTGGCAGTGACTGGGTAAGAGAAGGGCAGATAAGAGATGCTTTAAGGTAGAGCATTTTGCATAAGGAAATTACCGAACCATATTAAACTTATCCAATGTCTGGGTGGTATATCAGTTTTGTAGGTGGATATCTACAATATCCTTGATAAAACCAGTGAAGCTGATCCTGGGGGCATATCCAAGATTCAGGTTTTATAATACAATAAGTGAAGTTTGATGCAGCTTGCTAGCTCAGAAGTTCTGTAGTGGGGCACTACTTGGTAGTCTCAGCAGGGCCAGCAAAGACTAACCAGGCATGTTCTTGTACATAGAGAGAGCAGTGAACAGCAGGCACCATCACATTCACTTATTAGTCCTAAATCCATGTAAAGACTTAGAAAGAAGAATATGCCTTTAAAAGGAGACCAATCTCTCTGTTTGCTGTTGAAACTGTATTTCCAATTTGGCTTCTCTGACAGAAGGGAGAGTAATGGAACATGTAGGATTTATGAATCGTCCCCAGCAAAGTTCTGTTTCATCTTTTAGCTGCATTTTTAGATTTGAAAATAGCATCTGTTCCTTGCCTCTTACTCAAAGAGACTTTTTAGAAGAGATTAGATGCAACAATTTTCTGAAAGCCTAACATAATGAAACAGCTGAAAGAGAAGCTTAAAAGGAGGCAACTGAAAAAGAAATGTATTCCCCACCATGACCATAACTCATAGGTCTACTTTGTGAGAACTCAAACAAGCTAATCCATCTGGTTTTGGTTTTCAGTCACAGATGAATTAATAGCCTCTCATTTAACTTACTGCATGGAACCACTATGAGCTTAAAGGAGCATTAGTCATTTTATTTGCATTCAAAGGGTTCTGGTTTTTTGAATGTAAGGAATATGTCTTTGCTTCAGGAAGGAACATATCCTGCATAGCAAGGGTTACCAAAGAGGTAGGAAAATCCGTGTTAGCTGAAAAATTGATTGCATAGACTCATTTGGGTTGGGCAAGGATCCTCCTGTGTCATCAATTCCATTCCACTGCACCAGGACCAAACTGATGATACCAATTGGATTGTGGGACAAAGAAAGTATAATTTCAGCAAGAACAAACCTAGAATTATTTCAGTGTATGAAATTAAGGACCTTGAGCTGTCCTGGTCAATCTCCTACAGAAAACAACAGCAAGATTTGGAATGTTTTTGCCAACAGTCTCCTCAGTATCCTACACAGATAACAAAATAATACATTTCCATTCTAAATATTTGTTTTCTCTTTTCTCACTGATTTTCAAGAGCATTAATAAAAGCTCTTCAGCAAGCAGTTGTGAATGGGTTGCTGGAGAGGCAGCCAAGGCACAGAGCAAAGAGGACAAGGCAGGACCTTCAGTGTCTCTGCTTCACTAAGGCCCGCAGCAGGTCATGTTCATCGCTTAGGAAAACAGTTTGACTTGTGGGAATATGCCTCCATTCAAGGGAAGCCATACCCTGAGGTAGCCACTCTAGTCAGCACAGGCTTCCTCCTCCAGGGACTGTTTCAACTCTCTCTCAAGTCTGTCCTAGTTGTCCCATTGCTTCCATGTGGCGTTGAGTCAGACGTCTTCACCGATGTGTTGTAACCCTGATAGATAGGAGAATATTTATTCCATGCACTAACAGTTCCAGGAATGACCATGTTACAGTGGAGCATTGTGAAGAATTTTGCTGTAGTAGGAATTCTGGTCTTTCATTTTGGTTTTGACCTAGAAATTATCTGACATGCTATAGACCAATAAATTGTTCCCATTTTTTGATGGTATCCATAGTTTTCAATAAGGTCAAGCAGTTGGTTTTAAGTATGCTCTCTTTTTTATCCTGTTAGGCTTATCATGCCCTACTCCAGATTTCATAGGAAGGCAGAGACTATTTTAAAAAACAGTTGAAATTGCACTGTCCTAAAATTTACCACTGATGTCTTCTTCATTTTTAAAATGTCATTTGTTCAGAAGTCAATAAAGCAGCACTCAGGCTCAGGAGCATGTTATCTGTTATTGAATACATATGGAAATCAAAATGTATCTTGTTCTCTTGTAGATAGAAAGCCAATCTGATATGTATGCATGGCAACAGATCCTTTTGTTTCCCAGACTCTTATCCTGTAAGACCTTTCATGTCCCAAGGAACCATAGGGGGTAACAGCTTTGTTCACGGTAAGCATCTTTAGGATGTCCTTGCATGGGGAGGGTCCCAGGAAAAGAGGGAACAGCTTGAAAGAGTCCAGCACAGAGCCACAAACATGTTGAAGGCAGTGGACATCTCCCTGCTGGGGAAAGGCTGAGGGAGCTGGGGACAAAGGAGCCTGAGGGGTGACCTCATTCATGTTTAGAAAGATGTGAAGAGCAGTGTCAGGAGGACAGAGCCAGGCTCTGCTCAGTGATATTCAATGACAGGACAAGGGGCAATGGGTGCAAGATGGAGCAGAGGAGGTTCCACAGGAACATAAGGAAAAACTTTTTCACTGTGAGGGTTCTTGAGCCCTGGTGCAGGCTGCCCAGAGAGGTTGTGGAGTCTCCTTCTCTGGAGACATTCCAAAGCTGCCTGGATGCATTCCTGTGTGACCTGCCTTAGGTGACCCTACTCTGTCAGAGGAGTCGCACTCAATGATCTCTGGAGATCCCTTCCAATCCCAAACATTTTGTCATTCTGTGGTTCTGTGATTTTGTGATTTTGTGTCTGCCTTCTCCAAGAGCTCCTGAAAAAGCTGCTTTACCCATAGTTTATGTCAGAATGGAGGGACAGAATGAAGCTCTGAATTCCTGTAGCCATAAACTCCTATGAAACAGTGATTCCTCCATTCCAGGCTGTGGTCCTTGTAATGGTAATCTTGGGGGGTGGTGTTGAACTTCTTTGGTTTGTTTTAGGGACATTTTTCAGGATGTGTTCCTGACTCATTCTGCTTTCACTGATGCCTCTGTGGTGTTGTTAGAAGTTTCAGTATGGTGTGGCTCACAACTGCCATTAGTAGTTGTTTCTAATTCATAGTAGTTGTGTCACCTTTGCAGCCATTTAGGGATAGGGATCATGATCTCCAGTCTGCACCTGACAGCACACAGACATCTGTGTCAAGGAATTTCTTTCCATGTCTTCTAAGGGCAATTTTTGGTTCTCTTTGCAGGCCTCAGGGATCTCTTTTCTCTGTGGTTTCTGCTCTGCCACAGACTGGGCAGTACTGGTAGAAATCCCAGAAGCTGTTTATGTGAGAGGTTGGAACTGATTTACATAAACTGCTATTTTCACAACCAGCTTCAAAGTCCTCTCCTGCAGAAAATGAGGTTTGTTTTGCTTCCTTGTAGGCCAAGATTTTCCATGGACAAATCCAATCAGCACTGCTATCATTTCATAGCTCACAATGGTTCCCAAATCCACAGAAATTTTCCACTGGAGAGAAATGAAATTGTCCTCAGAAAGCTTTTTTGTGTGTGAAACCCACAGACGAGGCGTTCTAGAAGCCACCACCCTTTATACTCATGGTAACAGCCATTTTGCCTACAGGTGCACTTGGAATTGTTGGATTTTCAGGTGACAAATTCATAAACCAGAGTAAACTTTCAGTGAAAAATAGAATGGGGAAGAACCAAAGGTATTGATGCCTGCTCCTCTTACCTCCCCCAGTCACCAGTTCTATAGGAAGACAAAAAATTCTCCGCTTCTCTAAAACTAAAAATTCTGCTAAATACTGTAGCATCCCCATGTTTTGTACACAACTTTTTTTGCCAAGAGGAAAGTATTTTTTAATTAAAAAAACCAAAAAAATAAATTTCCAAATCCTTTCAGATCCAACACACTGCCTCCAGCAACAGCCTGACTGCTTTTCATGCCAGAAGCAGGGCCACAATCTCCCTCATGGCACATAAGGGTGGTTGCAAACCAGAGCTTTGGCGTTGTCCTTTCTCAGGCACACCTATGGATATCCATTAAAATTAAAGGAGCCCAGTAAGAGTAATTAGAAGATAATAACAAGGACCAGAGGCTTCTGACAGGTATATTCTGTAAGCAGCAGCAAACAGAAATAAAACCTGCATGGAGTAATTAAAAAATTCTATTGCTGAATCACGTCTAGCACCTGTGGAAGGGAGAAATCAGCCACTCAGGCTGTAAATTACATATTTTTTTTTTTGTTCACATAAGCAAGACTCAGTTCCTGCAGCCTGGCTCCTGAGCTTTGCCATTACCTCACTGTGGTTTTGTGCTCACGGGTGTGTGTGTGTTTGTGTTTGCAGAGCAGTGGAAATTTCTTTTTTTTTTTTTTTTTTTGAAGAAGCCTGAAAATAAAGCCTGAGTGGTTTTCAATTTTGAAAATATTTTCCTTGGCAGTGAAAGTGGTAAACTCAGTGGCTGAAAATGGTGGACTTTCTAGGGTATATTTATAGAATCATAGAATCATAGAATAGTAAGGTTGGAAGGGACCTCAAGGATCATCTAGTTCCAACCCCCTGCCATAGGCAGGGACACCTCCCACTAGTACAGGTCACTCAAGGCC
>WBNM01013505.1:0-57057 GCA_013399055.1 Ramphastos sulfuratus | reverse complement strand
AAAAGCAGTAGTGGGACATAGTGGAGTGTTGCTGTAGGCAATGAAAAAAGCAGTAGTGGGACATAGTGGAGTATTGCTGTAGGCAATGAAAAAGCAGTAGTGGGACATAGTGGAGTGTTGCTGTAGGCAATGAAAAAGCAGTTGTCTTTGAGGCTCCAGGGTGTTTGCCTCAGTTTTCATCAGCTTCAAACCACAGTACCCAAAGCTGGAATGCCAGTGTAGGCCAATCAGCAAAGGCACTTGGTGAGTAATGGAAGTTTACAACACTGAGGTCATTGTGCTTTTCACACAACTGAGACCCAGCAGCATGGTAATTGCTCCTCTGGTTTGCTGCTGTCACTTCCTCTTGTCAAAGCAAAAACTGCTTCCAATCAGAACCCGCTTTTGGAGCGGCAAAGCCCAGGGATGGTTATCTGGAACCTTAGGCTAAGCACTAAGATATTCAGTAGTGGCGCCCTGCAAAGCCAGAGAGATTCCAGGTTTTTTTCATAGCAGTATTGACCTGTCAGGAACACACTGATAGAACTTCCTCCTTTTTCTAGCACCTTCTCCCCCAAACTAACAGTGCTTGATCATTAGGAATGCCAATCTCTTTCAGTTATTCTTTGTAAAGGACTGGTTTATTAAGGATGTTTGGAAGTGCTCTCAGGATTGAGATGTCAGTAAGGCAAGGACTGTCGTGTTAGCAGACCCTGATGGGACTTGAGGTCTGAGCTGCTGGTGATGTGGAAGCTACTGTTCTGCCACAGGAACAACACCCAGTCAAGAAATCCTAGCAGGCAAAATTCTAAGTGTCTATGAACTCGAGATTGCTGTAAGCATAAGTTTGGAGGACTGGAGCCTTGGTGTCAGGTGCCTAACATCTGACCCATCCATTCATCTGTCTAGCCCACACAAGAGTACTTGTGAAGTATTTTTATTGAGGGTGACGGAATGAAAAGAGATGGAAGCCAACAGAAACATGTAACAAAAACTGCTGTAAAAGTTTGTGTTGTGCCTGCCCCACTACTGAGTCTGATTCTTCCCAATAAATGTTGGACAGTTCTGGAGGCAGCTGCATTTTTCGGTGAAAATAGGGGAGAGTTTCACATTCAGCTCAAATAAAACCTTGCATAGAATACAATCCTGCTTATAAAAATGTTTTAGTAGTGGAAATGACTTGCTCAACAGACCAGTAGCATGCAGTGGGTGTTACATTTCTGCTCTAAATGATGGCTTTAAACTCCAAGACGTTTGTGACAGCTGTTCATTAGCCTGCGCTCCTCTCTTAGCCTCATTTCCTAGTGGCCAGGCACACATATAAGAATCATCAGTCTTGGTGAGTAATTGTTTCTGCATCAGCCTGAAGACTACACTGTCCTCTCATAAACTGAGAAAGCCTTTTAGCACCAGCACTGGCACTGTATGTCATGGTGTGCCTGAACAGATAAAGAAATTCTGTCTGCCCCTTTTGCTGTCATATCTGCTTCCATTCACAAGCGCTAAGCTTGTCTGAGCACAAGAATAATACAATGCAAAAGCTCAGTCTTCCAAAGTTTGTTTTATTGTTTAGCTTGGGTAGACCAAAGCCCATTCGGTGCCTGTAGGATGCAGGATTCCTTACTAAGCATCTATCCAGTGCTTTGGTGCAACCACCATTCAAACTCTCCTCTGAACCCTTCATCCCGATTAAATCCTGTGTGCACTCACAGCGCTGGCACTGCTCACACGCACATCAGCACTGACAGTGCCAACCACACAGCTCTGCCCTTACAACACTGAAGGAAAACAGGTTTCCCCTATCTCTCTCAGTGATGTAAGCGTGGTTTGGCCCCACACAACACGACCAAAGGAAATAAGGCCTTCTCACTTAGCGGCTGGACAGCCTGATATGGAAGAGTCTGAATCACCGTTCCTTTGGCTTGTATCCTCTGGGCTCAGAGACATTTACAGATGGAGGTCTGTTGATCCTCCACAGCTTAAGCTGTTCTGTTTTCACAGAATCCTAGAGTTTTGTTCAACAAATCCAAGTGCCAGGGGCTGCACTTTGGCCACGACAACCCCATGCAGAGCTACAGGCTGGGGTCGGAGTGGCTGGAGAGCAGCCAAACGGAAAGGGATCTGGGGGTGCTGATTGACACCCACCTGAACATGAGCCAGCAGTGTGCCCAGGTGGCCAAGAAGGCCAATGGCATCCTGGCCTGCATCAGGAATAGTGTGGCCAGCAGGAGCAGGGAGGTCATTCTCCCCCTGTACTCTGCACTGGTTAGGCCACACCTTGAGTACTGTGTCCAGTTCTGGGCCCCTCAATTTAAGAAGGACATTGAGGTGCTTGAGCGTGTCCAGAGAAGGGCAACGAGGCTGGTGAGAGGCCTCGAGCACAAGCCCTATGAGGAGAGGCTGAGGGAGCTGGGATTGTTTAGCCTGGAGAAGAGGAGGCTCAGGGGAGACCTTATTGCTGTCTACAACTACCTGAAGGGTGGTTGTGGCCAGCAGGAGGTTGCTTTCTTCTCTCAGGCAACCAGCACCAGAACAAGAGGACACAGTCTCAAGCTGTGCCAGGGGAAGTTTAGGCTGGAGGTGAGGAGAAAGTTCTTCACTGAGAGAGTCATTCCCCACTGGAATGGGCTGCCCAGGGAGGTGGTGGAGTCACCGTCCCTGGAGGTGTTCAAGGCAGGTTTGGACGTGGCACTTGGTGCCATGGTCTAGTCTTGAGGTCTGTGGTAATGGGTTGGACTTGATGATCTTTGAGGTCTCTTCCAACCTTGCTTATACTGTGATACTGTGTAATTAAAAGCATTCAAATGCAAAGGATTGGAAGGATTTCTAGGGATCCAGTGCAACCCTGGTGCCCTGAGGCACAAATACCTACAACCAGGATATAAAATACAAAATTATGTATTCATCTAAAGTGATTTTAAAAGGCTGCAATGAAGGAGACTCTCCTTATGTAACAAATTCTGGTACTTCACTGCTCTGCTGTTGTGAAAATACACAATGTAAAGCTTTTCCTTTCCCCTGCAGATGAGAAGAGCAATCTTCTTGCTAAAAGGCTTTTAGGAAGACTGTTGTATTTGCCCTCAGTTTGTTGTAGACTAAACAAGTATTATTCCTTCAACCCTTCCTCAAAGGTCGTGTTTTCTTTTTATCAGTCTTACTGTTTCTCTTTGTACTCTGTCAACATCTTTATTGAGTTGTGTTGTGCCTAACACAGTTCTCCATCCAAGGTCTCACTGGACAGAGAATCCATTTCTCTCTGCTGTCAATGACACTTCTGATTTGAACCTCCCCATTTTTGCATTACAGCCAAAATGTTTATTCCTGGCTGACTTGTCACCCATTACAGTCCTTCATCCTCTTCTGTCACCCAGTCAGCTGTCCCCCATTCTGTGTTTATTTTTCGTAACTCAGCTCTTTAACACAAGTTTCTGAAAGGCATTTGAATTCTGAGCCTGTCCTCAGAGTGCTTTTAGCCCCTTGCAGTTTGCTATCAGGAGCAAATTACAGACATCTACATTTCCTCAAAGCTGCCCAACATTTTACCTCTGAAGGTTGCTGTTTGAAATCCTTTCCATTTTGGTAGTAGTCCCAATAGCTGATTTCTAACTGTGCAGCAAACCAGATGCTTATTTACATCATGTGTGCTTGGATGCATGATGTGACTCTGTCTTACATAGTCAGACATTTGTTATTTCATCTTCTTCCACTGTCTCATTAAAATCCTTATCCTGGCTCCCTGACACATGAGCTCTAAGAGAGTTTGCCATCATCTTGGTATTCCCTACTGCCAGTTTCATGCCACTGGCATATGTTAGGCCTTGTTTTTATTAAATCCCACTGCTGAGGTCCTTAGGGTTCCAAAAGAGAGGTGGATACCTAAATAACCACTGCAGGACTCCCAAAGTCTAAACACAATGGTAGTTTAGGAATTGCAGTGGTGGTGTCAAATCCAAACCACCACTTTGGATCTTTATGATAATGAAAAAATCAAATCTTTATGATAATAAAAAAGTCCATCCAGGAGCAGGCCAAATAGATTTGTATCTTCCTTGGAAAAGAGCCTGTGAAATAAATCTGTACCAAGATCTTTTATTTTAATAAGTTCAATTATAAGTGCATAAACCTCTTGCTAAGGGATGATTTAAGCCTCTGTAATAACAAAATGGTTTATTTGCATGGTGAGTTCTTCCAGAGACTTTTATGAGTTTGTTTTTGTTCATGAAGGATGAAGTTAGAGAGCGAACATGATTTTAACGGAGAGTATGGACCAAAGGAAAAATGATACTTGACTCCACCCAGCAAAGAGCCACCTCCCATTAATGGGTTGAGCATCTGAAAGGAAGAAAAAAAAAATGCCTTCAGGATATTTTCAGATGCTTTCTAAAGTTGGACGAGCTTAATCCGTTTTGTTTCCCACCTTTTATTCAGGAGCATTGCCTCAGAATATGGATGGTTTTAAATGCTGATACTCTACCACTCCCCATAATATGAGACACAGCAACTAAGCTGTTCAGATATTGGCCCAAATTTTGTGCATATTGGAGACATTTACAGGCAGATGGCTGCACCTGTAGGCCTGGGATCTCAGGGCTTGTCACTTTGGTCCTTCATTTCTGGACTTACCCCAGCACCTCAATGTCCTTGTCGCTAGGGGCCCAAAAATTAACCCAGTACTCAAGGCTTGGCCTCACCAGTGCTGAGTGCAGGGGGACAATTGCTTCCTTGGTCTTGCTGCCCAAAGCATTGCTGATCCAGGCCAGGATGCTGTTGACCTTCTTGGCCACCTGGGCACACTGCTGGCTCATGTTTAGCCAGCTGTCAACCAGCACCTCCAGATCCTTTTCAGTGGGCAGCTTTCCAGACACTCTTCCCCAAGTGTGGAGTGTTGCATGGAAGCATTGTGACCCAAGTGCAAGACCCAGCCCTTGGCTTTGTTGAATCTCATGCAGCTGGCCTTGGCCCATGAGGCCAGCCAACAGCTAGATCCAGACAGAACCCATGTATCTACCACCAGCCCCTTGTGTTAGATACACTTCAGGAAACGTTCAGAAGGAGCCTGTGTTATTTTCAGACAAGCAGAGGTTCTCTGTCACACTCATTCCAACTTCAAAAAAATTAAATATTTTCCATGCAGTGGTGGAATTTCCTTCTGGTGGCTTGGCAAAGAAAGGGCACTTTGAACAGATTTTGTACATCTGCTACATCAGGAAAAACACCTGCTGGAAATTTTCAAGAGCTTTCCAGCACATAACTCTCTAAAGGGTGTGGATTTGATGGGAGTGCAAGTCAGAGCATTAGAGATGGCTTTTCATGTGCAGGTACAATCCATCTGGTGTGCAGGGCACTGCAAAGGCACCTTCACTGCCACTCAGTGTTCAGTGTGCCAGAAAGAGAGTAATATTCTTGGAAATCAATGTTATTTTTCTTCCCTTCCTTATCTAAAAAGGCAAAATGAAAGCAGAAAATAAATAATTAGAGGAACATCTCCTTAGTGCTTCAGCAGGCAACACTCCAATGTGCCTGCCTGCAGGAAGTGGGCTGCTAACCCTGCTAGGGTAGTGCCTTTGGTAGGTTTTCAGGTGTGCTTCGGGGTCAGCATTTTGAAAATCACTGCCTAGGATATTATAGCAAAGGTAATATTTTATATTGCCCAGAATGCTAGCAGAACACCAGGGTCATACAAACACATCCATGTGATGTCCCTCTGGACAAGGAGCTGGCTGAAGCCAACCCTTTAACACTAACACCAACAGATTTCAGCACGTTCCTAGCTGTTACCTCATTTACTAGGCTTCTGCTCTACCACATCGCTCTCTACTTGCACTCCAGTTGTCCTGTGGAGGCTCCATTTCTGGAGTCACTCATAACCCACCTGGACACATTCCTGTGCAAGCTGCTGTAGGTGATCCTGCTTTGAAAACCCCTCTCATTTTGTGATTACCAAATGAAGCTGTGCCCTTCCTCAGAGCAGACAGCTTTCTCTAGGTTGTAGACAAGTCAGAAGTTTAAGCATTTTGGAGTAGCCTAGAATTATTATATTTACCTCCCTTCACTCCCTGCAAGTGCTCCATTGCTTTCCTGGAGAATATTTCCTTTGCAGCAAAGCACACAGATGCTTATAGAATCATAGAATCATAGAATGGTAAGGTTGGAAGGACACCTCAAGGATCATCTAGTTCCAACCCCTGCCATAGGCAGGGNTTCATCACCCCAGACCCCCAGGTCCTTTTACTCAGGGCTGCTCTCAGCCATTCCCCACCCAGCCTGTATTTGTGCTTGGGATTGTTCCTACCCAGGTGCAGGACCTTACACTTGGCCTTCTTGAATTTCATGAGTTTGGCCTGGGCCCACCTCTCCAGCCTGTCCAGGTCCCTCTGAACAGCATCCCTGCCCTCTAGCAAGTCGACTGTGCCACACAGCTTGTCCTGGTAAAGGGGCCTGAAGACTCAGCTCCTTCTAGGTCATAATTTTCTAAAGGATTTTTGGAGTGGGCTTGTTGGGTTTTTGTTGGTTTTGTTTTTTGTTTTTTGTTTTTTTTTAAGAGGTACCAGATTTCGTTTGGAAAGGAAGGGTGCTGGAAGAGCAGTGTCCTGCTGCTTCAGGGTTTAGAGCTCCTTTCCCAAGCTGCTGGCCTGGAGGGCACCGCTGGGAAGCTAGAGAGCGCCACCGTGTGGCCAGAGGCGCTCTCGGCTGGCAAACTCCACGGCTCGGTCCTGCAACAGAAAACGGCTCAAGGTTGGATGCATTAGAACCTGAAGAAACAAAACAAAACAAAACAACATGAAGCAGGCTTAACTTCTAAAGAGAACAAAGCTGCAAACCTGGGGATATGAAAAAGCGGTAGAGCTTTTCCTGTAGTTAAAAAAGAGAGTAACAGATACCAAATGACCAGGAATTCATCTGCCACTTTCTACTGTATTTCATGCAGAGATGCTTAATGCACTTTTCCCTATGTTTGACAGAATAAGCAAATAAAATATATGCAGCCAAACCCCTCTAGCTGATTTCTGAGACTGTCCACATCTTCCAAAGACGTTTCCATACCTCCAGTCTTTGTAATGTCTCATAAAAATAGGAACTTCATACAGAAGCTGGTAGGTTACAGGAAAAAGTCATCATTTCAAAGTTCAGCTGAATATTTAATTGCAAGATTCTCAGATTAAGATGTTGACATCCCTTTGCAAAACATAGAGCATGCCCTGTTGTTTCCACCAGAGCTTCGGGATGAAACTACTTTGAGGCACAAAGACTCAGAACTATCAAAGGTCACAGTCTAGAATGTTTGCAGCTCAACTGAAACAGTTCAGTTTCCTGAACATAACGTTGATATATGTATGCTTGTCTCCCATGACATCCTAGTGACCAAGCTCAGGAAGTGTGGGATGGAGGAGCAGACAGATAGGTGGATTAGGAGCTGGTTACAGAATAGAGTTCAGAGAGTGGTGATGAGTGGTGCCAAGTCCAGCTGGAGAGCTGTAACCAGTGGAGTTGCCCAGCAATCAGTGCTGGGTTCGGCGCTGTTCAATATCTTCATCGGTGACATTGATGAGGGGACAGATGTAAGCTGCAGCACAGGAGGTTCTGCCTCAACACAGAGGGGAACTTCTTTACTGTAAGGGTCCCAGAGCACTGGAACAGGCTCCTCAGAGAGGCTGTGGAGTCTCCTTTTCTGGAGGCTTTCAAGGCCTGTCTGGATGTGTTCCTCTGTGACCTGAGCTAGATTGCATGGTCCTGCTTTGGCAGGGGCATTGGACTCAATGATCCCTTTGGGTCCTTTCCAACCCCTGCCATGCTGTGAAATGCTGTAAGAAACCATTACAGACCACAGTGACAGCTCTGAAAAGGGTTAGTTAATAAAACCCCATGGTAATTCAGCTTTGAAAACAGGGAGAGAAGGCCTTCATGTGACCACTGAAATCCACAAAACAAAACTTGGATAGCAGCAGGGATTTCAGTTCTGGAAACTATTTATAACAACATAGGCATGAGTGAGTGCAGGAATTGAAAGATAAATCTTGTCTGGTTCCTGGAATCATTGCTGTAGCTGCATTTGATAGGAAGTGAGGAGTGATGTCAATTCTCAAAGACCCCACCTAACAAGCTTGTAGAAATGTGGTTGATGTCATAAACCAGACCTAGCTCAGATGAGAGTTCAGGCATGCAAAGAAAGGCACAATCCTAGGGAGTGTTTTTGCTCTGCAACACTTTATTAAATGTTTTTGTGTCTATGCATTGATCATTTTCCAGTATCCAGCTAGGCAGGAAAATTTAGTTTAAAAAAGACTGCTGGGTTTGGGCTTTAGTTCACAGGCTGCTCCTTAAACAAGTACAACACTGTATATATCCTGGAGACAGTGGGAAATCCACTGCTGTGTAAACTGGTGGTTTAATCTGGGATACTGGCTCCAGCTTTTAGCACAGGGGTAAGACAACAAATGCATTCTGCACCCTCCTAGCCAGCACAATATGTCTCTGGATGCTTCTGCAGTTGCTAGACTGCATTTTCCACGTGTGCTTACAAACTCTTGTAACACAGATCAGGAGCTAGATTTATTCTCCTCACATTCAGCTCTGTTGCAAAGGTTCTTGCCTTCTGATAGAAGAAGAGAGACAGTTCCCGATCCACGAGGAAGTTGTGGTAGATTATGGCAAGTCTTGTGTAAATCTTCAGCTGAGCTTTTTTATTGCCCAGGTCCATGGCAGCAGCCAGTGCCAAATGATAATAGCCTGCTGCATCAAAGGGGTCCTGAAACAAGAGACACAAGGATAGAACCTTCTGTTGTACTACACAGAGAACATCCAAGCTCAGCATATTAGGAATCGAAGAAGAGTAATACAGATGCTGCACTTCAGTAGGTTTTCCTTCTTCAGACTAAACAGCTGCAGCTGTTTTGTTTGAAGCAGAGGAGGCTGAGGGGAGACCTCATGGGTGTCTACAGCTACCTNGAGCTCCAGAACTGCACACGGTACACAAGAGGGATTGGCTTCAAGCTGTCATTGGGTAGGTTTAGACTGGACATGAGGAAACATTTTTTTCCCAGCAAGAGTGGTCAGGCATTGGAATGAGCTGCCCAGGGAGGTGGTGGAGTCACCAACCTTGGATGTGGTTAATGGGCATTTGGATGTGGTGCTTGAGGATGTGGCTTAAGGGTGAACTTTGTAGAGTAGGGATAAAGATTGGACTTGGTGATCCTGAGGGGCTTTTTCAACTGGATTGCTTCTGTGATTCTGTGATTATTTCCATTTGAAATTCATCAGCCCAGAACGTGGCAAACCTGCTGTCATGGAACATAACTGGGTTAGTAATTTCTGCAGCAGTGCCTGGCATTTCTTACCTTGAGGTCATAGAATATAATGTCTCCTAGGATGGAGTACACTTTGACATAGTACAACGTTTCCTCCTCGAACTCCAGAGGAGAGGAACAGAGGGACAAGGCCTTCAAATAGAAGTGTTCAGCTAGCTCAGAGTGCCCCAGGTGATGATGGATGGCAGCCAGCCGATGGTAAGCTATGCGCTCGTTTAGCTGATTCCCTGATGAGATAATGTGAGAGGCAGGATAAAAACCAAGGAGGCAAAGCAGGCAAATTGTCTCACAGCAGAAGACATCTCTGCTGTTTATTTTATTACTAGATGGTGCTTACTGAGCTTCTGTTGAATAGAGCTTATTTTGCTCAAGATACCCATGGCCAAAACCTGTCCTATAAGAAAAAAAAAAAATCTCACTGAATTCCTGGATTTGATGTTGCCTGGGATGTGCTTAAGAAATAACTACCTTCATCTCTCCTGAACACACACACACACAAACACACACACCCCCTGTGCATTCTTACAAAGAATACAAAGAGGTTATTATGAAAGTCATGGGAAAAAAACAAGCCAATGGGGTCACAGACTCCCTTGTGCCCCCCAGCACATACCTCACATCACAAACTGACAAACAGATGATGTTCAGTCTGATCAAAATGACCTGTCTGTGCCTGTAGGCAGGGATGAGAGGGGTTTTAATCAGGTGAATAGCTCCCAAAGTTGAAGAATAATCATTTCTAAAACTAGCCCTATGGGTTTTGATTAATTTATCCCAGGTTGGGTCACCAGTAAGGTTATCAGCAAATCTGAAAGTATACAACATGTGAAAGCCTCTTGGGACAATATTGGTCATCAGCGTTGCATTTTAGCTGTTAGAAGCACACTCAGTTTGGGAGGTTTCATTCTGTGTTCTGCCAAAGGTTTCCATATGAATGTGGAGTTAGAGGAGGCAGCAATAATGTTCCACATTCTTAATTAGAGGCAAAAATAGCAATGACAGCATTGTTGTGGAACCCTGGCAAGAAATCTGATTGAATTCATAGGAAGAAAAACCTTTTAGCCTGCCATACTTTATAGACATTAGTCACATCAAGCTGTAACTGAAATTGGTCTTACCTAAATTTACACTGAGCATAAGAGATGCTCTTGCATATTCCAGACTTTCCTCATAAGCCTTCAGATTCACCAGCAGCTCCACCAGTTTATTGCACAACCTGAGTTCAGTGGGCTTGTTGCCGGTCTGGACAGCCAGTGGGAGAGCCCTGTCCTGAAACACATAACATTAGGTAGGGCTGAAGTCCAGGATGAT
Organism: Ramphastos sulfuratus; assembly: GCA_013399055.1. Lineage (NCBI taxonomy): Eukaryota > Metazoa > Chordata > Aves > Piciformes > Ramphastidae > Ramphastos > Ramphastos sulfuratus. The sequence goes on along the minus strand of WBNM01013505.1, from coordinate 46,462 downwards.
ACAAATGGAAGCCTGTCAGTGCACATCAGGCAGTTTCTGGTTTCACAGAATCACATTTTGCTCTCTCTCTTACACACAGAAGAGGAGTCGCAAGAGGTGATCTCTGTTAACACCACGACAAAGCATTCAGCTGCAGTGGGCTATAAAGCATTTGCTGACAGGATCAGCTTTTGGTGCAGCATGTGTGGAGCTCTTGCTGGTACTGGGAGGGTGCATAACTACTGATGCAGTAGGAAAACTCCACAAACCCTGTAGAAAGTCACTGCTTTCTCCTTCTCCCAAGTACCATTGAAAAATATGTCTCCAGCAGCTTCAGACAATTCCATTCCTAAATTGGGATCTCCTGTGTGAAGAGCAGCATCCTGAGCAACCTGAGAAGAAAACAAGGGATAAGAAAGAAAATAAATTTTAAAAATCATAAATATTAGCAACTGAAACCCAAACTCATTAAGGCCTGTCTCCTCACTGCAAGGTAGGAAAGGCTGTATAGGGGCAGACCATGCTGTCTTCTTTGGTACCCTGGTTTTGAGCAGCCAGTGGCAGCTGCTGAAGAAGGAACCTAAGAAAGCTGGACACAGTATTGTGGCCACCCTTTTTCTGCAGGTAGCATCCTGCTCCCTTTGTCAGTATGTGGCACTCTAAGCAACAGTGTATTTGGACAGCTGCCACATTACACTGGAATTACATCAAACTTACCACAGAAATAAATTCTAGTTGCAAGTTAAATATTGTAAAAGCCTGAAGTGAATCCTGTAAATAAATGCAGCTCTGCTGTCCTGATCCTGAGCTAAATCTGTGCCATGTTAGCCATGGAAAGCAGCACACATCCTTCCCAAAGCAGGAATACCAGGATACTCAGTGACAGGGCAAGTAGGTAGGAGGAAAGAGACTCCCACATGCAGCAAGATTAAGAATCTTGCTTTGGCTTTGTGATCTGTAGTTTTCAAGCTGCATCAGTTGATCCAAGTCCAGCTCTGCTCTTAAGCATAAAGGCAGTAATGCTTTCCCTCCTCTTTTGGCTCCAGGCACCTAAGGACTCCATTGCATCATGTTGTGGCAATTGTGCTTTACATGGAAGTTAAGGTGTGAGGACTGGCACAAGTTACTGGCAAACTGATCAACATTTTAGTGGGCAGATTCCTGCTTTAAGACTTTCCTCATAGATAGGCATTGACTCTGCTCTAAATGCCAGCTTCCACGCATGCACAGTGTGGAATATACATGCATGACCCTGGCCTACTCCTTGCAAGGGTGACAGAGCCCTGGAGCAGGCTGCCCAGAGAGGTTGTGGAGTCTCTTTCTCTGGAGACACCCAAAACCCACCTGGACATGTTCCTGTGTGACCTGCCCTGGGTGATCCTGCTCTGGCGGGGGGCACTGGACTTGATCTTTCAAGGTCACTTCCAACCCCTGACAATCTGTGACTAACAGAAAGTGCTGAGGCTTTCAGCTGTCAAGCAGCACATAAATGGTGTCAGCATTTGTTCAAAACAAGACCTCTGGGCTCATTCTATTGAATGGTGCTAATGGTACCACGTTGACATGTGCATTCCTGTTGGCAGCATACCTGAATGTACAGATCCACCAGCTCATTCTGCCTCAGAACATAGTATATCTTCCCTGCCCGCAGCCAAGCATATGCCTCTCTCTCTTTTTTCTGCAGATCTATAAATATTCCAAGGCTTCTTTTGGTATATTCCAGAGCTGACCTGTAAGCCCTGAAACAAGGAAAACTGCTCATGACCAGAGACTTCTTCAGAATTCAGTCACAACCTGAAACTGTAGCACAAGTTCCAGTCAGAATGAAAGCAAAATCATTCAGCAGATCTCACCTTTCTGTTCCTAAAGACAGGTAGAGCTGACTAATGGTTTCCAGTATCTGCCCCTCCAGAACTTTGTTGGACATCTTTCTAGCCAAGGAAAGTTGATACTCATTGTAGATCACACATTGAGCCTCATTGGGAGCAACTGTACTGTAGAACTGGCACAGCAGTTTAATTGCTTGTAGCTGGCCTAGGAGAATAGATTGGAAATACCACAGTATCACAGTATAAGCAAGGTTGGAAGAGACCTCAAAGATCATCAAGTCCAACCCATTACCACAGACCTCAAGACTAGACCATGGCACCAAGTGCCACGTCCAAACCTGCCTTGAACACCTCCAGGGACGGTGACTCCACCACCTCCCTGGGCAGCCCATTCCAGTGGGGAATGACTCTCTCAGTGAAGAACTTTCTCCTCACCTCGAGCCTAAACTTCCCCTGGCACAGCTTGAGACTGTCTGTTTCAAAATAAAACTTAAATGAGCTTTAAAATAATTCATTCTCCCTCTTTCACAAATAACAATATAAAAGTCTTAACAAGAAGACTGTGCTGCCAGCTTCTTCACCCCCTGGATTAACAAAGGCTAGAGATTACTTCAGGCTTGCTCTTCAAAATGAACTAATAAGCCATTCACCTTCACTGTGGAAGCTGCCTTCAGCATGGTAGCTGATTAAAGAGTCCATAAAGCAAGTGTGGGTCTTGTAAACACAACTCTTTGTTGCAGAAGCAGCCCAGAGTACTGACTGGTTTTTTATCTTTCAGCTGGAGTCTGATCTGTTTGTACCACCAATAAATACTGTCAGTGCTAGTGAACAGAATCACAGAATTAACCAGGTTGGAAAAGACCTTTGAGATCATCAAGTCCAACCTATTACCTACCACCACCTAATCAACTAAACCATGGCACTAAGTGAAATCCCATGGCACTAAGGAGAAATCCCTAGCTTCTTTACCACTTATTGCAGTTTTTCTTAACATTTCATTTGCTTTATCACTTTTGGCAAACCTAAGTACCACCAGAAGAGCAAACCAACATCTATTTGTCCACCATTATGGGACAGAGCTAAGAGCAGAGGTAAGGGGAGCACTGGTAATGGGAGTTATTTTATGTCACATAACTGGTCATAAAAAAAGTTGTTTAAGGAACTATTCTATACTTCTATGGGCGTTCCCACATGGTACATTTCACAGCTTTGAGAGAAAAAACCCAAGCCAACTTACTTTCCAGGTGACTTGTCTCCATTGCAACCAAAAAAGCCCATTCATAATAAACCCTTCCTTTTTCCCTTTGCATTCCACCAACATAGTAACAACCCAGCTGAAGGAGGACTTGGATAAAGTCTTGGCCACAAGCCATACTTGGAAGCTTGGAGAAGAGCTTCACTGCCCTGATGAAGTAATGTTCTGCCAGTTTGCTGGCTGCTGCATGCAGGCAGAGTGCCCCAAAGTTAGCCAGGGCTATAGCTTGGTTGTGGGTCGTGCCAGTCTCTTCTGAGAGGCGCAGTGCTCTGTAGTAGCTCTCAGCAGCTGCTTTGGTGCTGTTTGTTCTTCTCCAAGCAATAGCAAGCATATTATAAGCAACACCTAGTTGTTGGGGATTGCTCCAGGAAGAGTCTATAACAGCATTTAAAATGGCTACAGCCACATCACATTGCCTGTGGAGGATGTATAACCAAGCAAGTGAAACCAAGGAGTTCACGGTTTGCTCTGGCTTAGCAGAGATGGAGTCCAGAGCTTTCAGCATGTAAGCAATGGCCTTTCCATACCTCTTGTGGTGGCTGTACAGTTGTGCTAGGCTAAGGCAGAGAGTGCTGCACAGGCCCTGCTGCTCAGCAGTGAACACAGAGGAAAGTGCTTGCACAAGGTAGGGTGCAGTTTGGGATGGGAGTGTTTGTCTGAGTCTCCTCAGGCCGTAAATCTTGGGAGCGTTTTTGATGACTAAATCAATCCTTTGCAAGGAATCCATTAAAGTATTTGAGCTCTGGGAAGAGGTGAGCTTTATGCAACTTAACACAATGTGTGGCAAGCACTTTTCATTGTAGGACTCTGCTAGTTTGAAGTAGCAGTGGTTTGCTAAGCTGCTTTGTAAACCCAAGTCATTAAGCAACAGCTGAAACCTTTCCAAGAACGGCAGTGCCTCTTCATGCTGCTTGTGTGCACTGTAGTGTTTTGCCAGCAGAAAGCATGCCCTTGCCTCTGCCTGTTTGTTCTGGCTCAGAATTGTCCTCTTCAGAGCATACTTCAGAATATCTGATTCCAGGTCAGCACTGCAAATGTAGTTGGGAATAGCCATGAGAAGAGATGCAGCCTTCTCAAAAACATGAGTGCATTTTTCTTTGTTCTTCTGCGTCAAGTAGATGGCTGTGAGGTTTGTGTAGAGAGCAATGACAAGGTACAAATCATTGAACCCTCCAGCCACTGCTCCCAGTGCCTCCTCAAAGTACACCCTGGCTTGGGACAGCTTCAGCTTTCTAACACTCAGCCTGCCTAAGAGAAAGCACAGCCTTGCTAGTGCCCAAGACATGCCTGCCTTCTTTGCTGCTTCCCTTGCCAATCTGAAGAAGCTGACCAGTTCCTCCTCTTCTGCAAACCCACAGAACATGCAACTGAGAAATGAGCAAGAGAAATCATACAGGGTTCTGAAGTTCCTGTCGTGCTCTTTCCTATTTAAGAAAAGTATTAATGACTCAAAGATGTCAGATGCTTGAACATCATCTTGACATATGTGGAAGCAAGGTCCCTCAGGCGGAGGAAAGATTTCTGTATTTGGAGAGCCAGCAGAATCCTTTCCTTCAGTAGTTGGCTCTTCTGCCTGGGTGGCCTCCAAATTCTTGAAGTTCTGCAGCAGTTCCTCTATCTTGCCATTCTTGCTAGTGGATCCTCTGCTAGAATGTGAAGATGGAGCATCTGAAATTCAAACAATACATTACAGATCACAACTCCACATGAGCATGCACACAAAGAGCTTTGATAGACCAGTGAAAACGTTTACCAGGAGAAGATGCTGCTAGGAAAACATCCTGCACTTCCCTAACCATTTGTCTAGGAGATGTGCCAAAGGTGGGAGCAGGGAAAGATCAAGAAGGAGCAAGTGTGGGAGACTGGAGGAATAGGGTTAAGTGGAGTTTGTAAGCAAGTGTCTGATGAGTGCACTTGGCTGGCTAGTGATGAGCAGAAGTCCAGCATTAATTAGGAGTGGTTTGTACCTGAGTGCATCCTCAAAAAAGCACACATTGAGTGCACATTATGTGTTCTCCCTGGGTGTGTGAGGGAGAGATCTGACAAGGAGTTACAATCCACACTAGTTGGTAAGAAGAGGAAGACCAGAATCTGGGAAGACTCAAAGTGTGAACTGGAGACTGGCGAGAGAGCCCAAGGTCATGGAATGGATGGGCTTAAGGTATAAGGAGGCTTAGAATTTGAGCAGGCATGTGAGTTGGGTAAGGGTGTGCCCATGTCCTGATAGACAGCTAAGCAGGTTAGCCAGGGAGGGTGTCTAAACCTAGCTGTTTGAGTTGAAGTCTCATATGGGTGCTGGGAGGGTGTCTATAAAGGTCCTCTTCTCCTGCCCATGTGGCCAGCCATGCCTGTGTGATGTAGAGTAACATTTCTTCTTTCACTCAGATACCAACCCTGATCCTCTGCTGGCACAGAAACTCTCTCAAAGTCACCAAGATTGTGGTGATTTCTGTGGTCACTGACCTAAGTTCTGCTCACACTGGCTTTGTTTAATATCTTACAAGTATAAAATCAGCAGGACATGGCATCATCTCTTTGGTCCCCCCAGTTACCCAGCCAGCATAGTAGGGCAGGGACTAGGGATATCATTCACAGTCATAGTGTAAAGCTTACAGCTGCCTATCAACAGGAGCTTAATGAAGTTGCAGATTTAGAGCTCAGATTGCTTAGAGTTTCATTTCTGAAACTCTTAATCAGAATCATAAATATAAAAATTGGTATTTAGCAAAGCACAGGACAATACAAGTAATGGCAGTTGACAGCTAGCAGCTAAATGCCAACAGGAAATAACTTTGCACCCTCATCAAAATATCTTCTTTGGGAAATAGATTTGTAGGATGAAATTTTCCAGCAGATGGAAAATCTTTAGAAGTTCAAAGTCAGCACTTGCCAGGTGCCCCATAGAGTATTTTGGCCTGTTAATGCCAGTGGTCGGGGGTGGGCTGTGTGTGTCACAGCAGTCATACAGTTTGCAACTGAATAGCAAGGTCCAAGACAAACCTCTGTGTGAAAACCCAGAGTTTTACAGCAAGACCTAGGAAAGCAAACAGGGAGGCAAGTTAGAATGGGGAGAAACAGAGGGAGAAAGCTGGCAAAGGGATCAGAAATCTCAGAAGCCATGTTCATAGTTTTAGGCAAAAAATGTTTTACCACATTCATGGGATTTCTGCAATTCTGGTTCTTCTAGTTGGTCTGTAAGAAAGAAAGAATAAAAGCTGTGTTAGTTATAGTATCTTAGTGCCTTTTCTGTTTTAAATAACTTGGGGACAGGCTTAGAATTTTCTTTACTAAGCTTCTAGGACACATCCAGTTCTTCGGACCAAGAATTCTGAGCTGAAAATTAGCCTCACTTTAGGCTAACAGATACTAGAGATGGAGCCTCCTGCTGATAAAGTCACTGCTCTCTACATGGTTAGCATCATGCACCTTCGTGTTGGGGGAAGGTGGGGGGAGATCTGCATACCCCAGGTAGAACTAAAGGCCAGGTGGTGACAATGGTACTGTTAGCTGGGGGAGATGTGAGAAGCTGGCACTTGTACAGATTAGAGAGGAGCTGAAATACGGTGGCAAAGGTGCAGACATAAATAGCATTATGCCCACTAAGTCCAGGGAATTGTTTTAGTGCCTAATAGAGGTCTGAGCTTTTGATCCCAGGCTTTTCACCTGAGCAAGGCAGGAGAGATGTGGAATCACTCTGCACTTTGACATGAGCTGCATTTTGCAGCTCAGGTCTGACAAGCCTCAGTCATTGTTCACACACAGACTGATGTGCCAAGTGAAATCAACGTGCCCGAGTCAAACCTGCACGACCAGCTCCTCCCAAACTGGAGCCTACAGGCCTGTCTTAGGACAGCACTGATGGAGACAAAAGGTTGGTAGCTACTTGCCAAGCATAGGCATCACCACAGGAGATCCTGTGGTCGGAAGAGACATTGTTCCACAATGCAGTTGCAGCACACCTCCTTACACTAAGTCTTTAAAGGTGAAACCTCAATTACTCCAATTAGTTTATGTAAAGCATAAGCACCTCAAGAAATAACAGCCATGTCAGAGACTAGGAAACTAAAAGCATGTCTTTTTTTTTTTTCTTTGTATGCTATTTTTCTATACCTTTGAAATTTGAAATCAAGCACACAGAGGTGCACATTTGCATTAACTGTCAGTTGGTATCATTCCACCTTTCCAGCCAGCAGCATCTGGCTGGACACACTGACTTCTGTAATGCAGCACTCTATCATTTGAAAGTTTGCAGATCTGTTCAGCTCAGACTTTTTAATTCACTCAAAAAAAGGACAAAAGGTTTGTAAATGCTCTGCTGGGCATCAGCAGGAAAGTAGCATCAGCAGGAAAGTAGCAAAGATGATCTAAAGGGTTTTTAAATGCCAGAGCCATGATCAAACTGGATACCAAGATGTGATGGTTTGGGAGTTCCCTGCCCCCCTCCCCCCCACACTTTGTAAAATCCCCCAGACTAGACTCAGCCAGCTGGAAGTTAAGGACTGAAGCTCTATTTACAGCTTAGCACAATGTACAAGCAGAGATATACACAATAGACAGGAATAATTACAGAAATATACAAGTTAAAGGTAATACAGAAACACAACACCTCTGCCAGAAATCAGAGTGTCCAGGAGGGGCTCCCAACCACCCTTCCACCTTCTCCCTACCCCTCTGCCTTACCCCAAGATCTGGCTTACGTGCAAGGTGAGTTTGGAGGATTGGCCAGGGGAGTTAGAAGGGAAGTGGTTAGTGAGGTTACTGAGCAGAGAGGAGAAGGCAAGAAGCTGCTAGACAGCCCCAGAGTGCCTGCAAGCCTGATGGGCTTATCTTTATTTTGAGTTCTTAGTGTTAAACATCTCAGCAAGCCTACGCGTGAAGTAGACATCACCACTGCTTTCTTTTCACAGCCTATAATATAGTTTTCTCCATTAAAATATTCCAATTAGCCTCAAACCAGCACACAAGATATTTCAAAGTAGGTGTAAAGGCTGGAGTCTTGTTGAAACAGAAATGATCAGGACAGGTATCTAGGAACTGCACCTGTGTCTCATGCAGTAAAAAGGAGTAAAACTCACACTCACCTACTCTGTACACACAGCACACATCGGTGAGGGAGGTTTGTTCCAAAAAGTGTATCACTCCATCCATGTTCTTTTCTTCTGTAAAAAAAGACAGCTCTTCTGCTTCCAGAAAATCCAGGTCTTCTGGTCTGGCAGAGGAGAGTCTGAAAGCAGATTAGTTTTAAGGAGCTCTCTGCATCAAATTGAGTCTTGGTAGAGAAACCAATGCAATCTTTACATGGTCCTGCTGTGTTCAACATTGCTTCACAGAAAGAGAGTTTGTCCATTGGAATGGGCTGCCTGGGGAGGTGGTGGAGTCACCATCCCTGGAGGTGTGTAAAAGTAGGCTGGATGAGGCACTTAGTGCCATGGGTTAGCTAATTAGAAGGGTTGGGTGATAGGTTGCACTCGATGATCTCAGAGGTCCTTTCCAAGCTGGTTAATTCTGTGATTCTATCAGTCACATTCACAAACATACAAACTGAGTAGCTCTGCCTGCACCTCTCAGTTTCTGCCCTGTAGGAGTAAGGTTTCTGCCTGTCATGGTATAGCATTTTGTGAGAGATTCATTAAAAGGACATTATGGTATTGAATTTCTAAGATAAAGTCACACCTCGAATGGACCTGTAAACAGCAATTCAGAACTTGCTGTCCCAGCATGCAGACAGTCCAGACACAAGAGCAGCCTATTGTTGTGGTGCCAGTGCATGCAGAAATGCACTCTTCTGCAGGCTTCTCTGCATTATCAGCAATTGTTTGCCAGAGGAGCCCTATTGGAAGCACATTAAGGATACCAGCATAAACAGACCATTTGACACAGATCATGAGAGACCAGCAAAAATGGAATCTCTAGCAGGACTAAAGCTTCTTGGGTCCTGTGAGCCAAAGAAGAAAAACTGAACCAGATACAACTACAGCATTTCCTTTACCCACTAAAACTCTGGTGCAGCCTGATAATATTTCCCAGCAGTTAAGCAGGCTTCATAATCCAGTTTCTTGGATTTGTTTTGACTGATCCACACCATAACAGTTCTCATTAAAAATAAACACACACACACACACAAAAAAAAACCCCAACAACAAAACACACAAACCTGAATTTAACATTCAACATTTTAAAGCTGAAGAGCTTAAGTCTCTGAAATTAAATAAATATGACTTACTCATTTCTAGGTAAGTCCAGTCTGACATGAGCTGTCTTTACAAAACCTCTTTGCCCAGTAGGCACATGTCTTCCAAGAAACCATTCCATGCATTCAATGAAGTAGCCAAGGACCTCAATTTTGTCCCCTTCCTGGAAACTCAGCTCTTCTGACACAGTACTTTCATAAGTCACCACAGCTAGACAGGATCCTGTTGCTGTGTATTAAGGAGATAAATAATATTTGTAGATAAAGCAATTTAACAGTACAAGCACACTTAGAGCAACTCAGCAGAGAATGTGTTTAACAAAAGACATTCCTGGAGCCCATGACTTACACATCCAATGTGGCAAGACTTAAAGCATCCAAACATCCAAACTGGTTTGGTTTGAGCAATTAGAATTGCAAAAGTTTCTTACCAACTTGCCTGATGGATTCAGAGTGAGTCTTGTATGTAAAATCAATAGGGTTAGAATATGCTTTAAGAAACCATCTGAAAGGAGAAAAAGAACTTGCAGTTAAGAGTATAAATCACTTTGCTGCTGTGACAACTACGATAGTTTAGATCCATTTGAAACCAGATCCATCCTTCCACTTTCAGCACTGTCCTTACATTTCAGACATTTCTGTTATGAGTTGTAGTGGCAGTAAAAGTGTTACCTCAGGCACACAAGCCAGAGAAATCCATGCTGTTTCACCTTGCTCAGGGTCAACAGAAAAAGTGCAGCTTTTTAGCTACCAAGAGCCCTCCACATGAATGATTTTTCTGGTGATTGCTGAAGTGAGTGTATTGCTAAGTCCACTGATGTCACTTGGACTTTATAGCAATTATGAGCTTGGAAATGAAGTTGAAGCAAACCACACTAAGAACGTGGATGGATCCTGTTAATTGTCTTGAGTAAAAACACTGCTGATCTATAACCCACATTTCCAAGCATCTCCCCTCTTGCTATCCACATTTCCAAGCACAGCTGTGGTGGTGCTGGGTTGATGGTTGGACCCCATGATCTTAGAGATCCAGCCAAAACAATTCTATCTTTCTACCTCAAAAAAACCCCAATTCTCACTATGTTATACTAGAAATGTTAATAGATTTCAGAGCAGAAGGCAAAAAAAGAAAGCACTTTCTAACTCAAGCTCTAGACCACTCAGACTCATTTCGGTTGTGTAGTATGGATGGAAATAAAGTGTTTGTCCCCAGAGCTAACAGCAGATGGATGTTCCATAATCATAGAATCATACAATGGTAAGGTTGGAAGGGACCTCAAAGATCATCTAGTTCCAATCCCCTGCCATAGGCAGGGACACCTCCCCCTAGCACAGGTCACTCAAGGCCTCGTCCAACCTGGCCTTGAACACCTCCAGGGAGGAAGCAGCCACAACGTCCCTGGGCAGCCTGTTCCTACCATTTACAAACACCTATTTCTAAGCAGACACTGAATCTCAAAATGGTTTGGCTTGGAAAGGGACCTTAAAGATTATCTAGCTCCAAATCCCTTGCTGCGGACAGGGACATCTCCTNCTTAAAAATCATCTAGCTCCAAGTCCCTTGCTGAAAGGGACAACATCTCCTACTAGATCAGTTTGCTCAAAGCCCCATCCAAGCTGCCTTTGAACACTGCCAGGCTTGGAGCCTCCACAACTCCTCTGGACAACCTGTTCCACTGCCCCATCACCCTCATGGGGAAGAATTTCCTCCTCACATTTAGTCTATACCTAGCTGCTTCCAGTTTGAAGTCACCACCTCTGGTCCTGTCACTGCCTGCCTTTGTGTACATAAGGAACAGACGCGTGTGAAATAGGTAACTCGAGTCAGGTACCTACTGATGAAAAGGGATCAATGGCTCCAGAGAAGCATTAGACAGCACAACTGTGTCACCATCCACAGGTCCACCTGCCACACCTTCAGTGCAAGCCCCATTCTCAACAGAAGGGTTTATTTCATTGTCTGTAGCCATTGTCTTTCTTATCAGGTTGTCAGGAGATACAACAAAAAACGCCCCTGAAAGAAAAGCAGTGGAGCAGACATCATGTTCTGTGATGCTTTAGTGTTACACAATCTGCATAACTGGCCTCAAGAGCATCAGAGCAATTAGAACCTGGAAATCAAGACTTTCAGGGGTTCATACTTGTCTGTCTAGTTTCTCTTTCAGTGAAAAAATACAATAAAGTAAGTGCAGAGCTGTTCAATGAAGTGCAGAACCTTCTGCTGCTCCAACGTTCCCCATGTTCCTGCTGCAGTAACCAGCAACCCTTCCAGCCCATCCTTGTCTCTGATGGTGGCAGCAGGTGATGCCACTTAGGAGAAGCACATGAGCCTAGCAGCTATCTGTAACCCCTCTCCTATACATCTCCAGGGCCTGCAATAATGTTAAGTAAGTTGGGATGTGCATCCTGCCCTAATCCTTCTGAGATCCATTTATAGACATGAATTTCTAATCCCCCTGTGATCCTGTTGAAGCCAGTCTGTGTTTGGCCCTTCTCATTCTGGTGCACTTGGAGTGGACAGATTTAAATGTCAGCTTCAGTAAGGATTTGAACAAGTCTTAATATTAGATTTGGGGATTTTAGGAAAGGTGCTTCTGTGTATTTAGCCTTGGCATGTGTCCTCTTCCTTACCTTCCTGTGCTAGCAGACTCCTGTACATCAAATCTAATGACTTTTCATTTATACAGACTTCAATGCCTGTTTCTTCCTCCTCTGGAGAAGACAGCCAGAAAGATTGATCTAAGAATAAATTTTCCATGCAATGATTTATAAAACCTAGGGAAAAAAAAAAAAAAAAAAAGGCATCCAATTTGTTTTCTTTGTAGTTTTAGAGTAACACACAAGAAAATAACCATTCAGAAAGGCAAGGACTGGGGTCAGCATTTGGAGAACTCCATTATTGCTGAACCCACAACTACACAGTATTGGCAAAGATACAGCCAGGAAATTGCCTGCATTGAGCTACTTTTGATGCTGAGCTCTCAAACTACACCTAAAAGGTGCACAACTCTTCTGTGCCTAAAAACAGAAGTAGACCATGTCCTCCCTTGCCAAGAGTTCCCCAGAATTTAGCTATATTTGAAAGGTTTGGAGTCTGAAAGAGGCAATCCCTAAGCAAGCTCTGAGAAACAGGTGCTCAGCACCACTTAACAACAGATGGCTGGAAATAACCTCACAAAATAATCTCTTTATAAATGTCTGCTGCCTGATTCAGCTGTGCTGGTTTCTGCAGGTCCTGTGCCTGACTGTCAGATTCCTGGAACTCCTCTGGGACAAAGATGCTCCAGCTTACCAGAGTCATGTAAATATAAGGAAGGGAATGCTTGGTCTTGGCAGCTAGGACACCTTGCACTAGGGCTTAGGGCTTTCAAAGCTGTGTGATAGTTACAGGGAGGTCTGGATTGGTGTATCCTAGTCAGCATGATATAGATAGCAGATTATCACTTAAAGGGCCATATAAAATCCTTTGTGCTGAAAGTTATGATGAAGAGGAAAGGTGGGCAGGTGAATAAGCTCCTGCTCTGCTGTTTCAGGATGCTGAATCAATTCCCTGTTAGCCACAGCCTTGCCTAAAAAGAAACTTCATCTTCTTGTGCTTTCCTTTCAAACTTGGATTGAAACAGTATTGTTTTATTTTTTACTCTAAGGAACATTAAAAAAGAATTACAAAACTGCAAGTAAATAGACACCATGAAATGAAAACTAAAAGTCATTCTTTTAAATTGATCTGATGGAAACAGGCACATTCAATAACTATGCACATGAGGTCTCCCTAAAAATCAGGTGAACAAAATGGAGACAAAGACTGATTCAAATGCTCAGGAAAGGTGTGGAACAACCAGGGAAGTATGATCACAAGTCTTAAAAAGACTCTCTGAAGGACTGAGGGCAGATTTTCCTCTTGAAAACAACACTGAGTGGAGGAGTGGCTTAGAAGCCTCCAAACAGGTGTTAGTACAGTGCCAAGAAAAAGGATCAACCTCAACAAGTCTGCAGTGAGCAGAAAAAGCAGGAAAAGCATTTAAGTTGCAGCACAGGTTAGACTTTAGGACTTAAGATTGGAATGGATTGCTCAGAAAGAAGATATGACCTGACCTAGACAAAATCTGCCAAGAATGATAGCTTTGGGACAAAGGCAGGTTCTCCTGGAAGCTGGAAGGTCTCTCCAGCCCTATCACTAATACCCAGTCCAGGAATATCATTTACTGCTATTAAGAGTTAATATAAAGAGTCTCAAAAGCCTGTTGAACAAGTTCCCAGTCGATCAGAAACGAAGTGCAGAGGAAGGAGGAAATCTCAGTGAGCTGTTGGATGGTGAAACAGCTTTACCTAGGGAGTGGTAGGTTAGAAACTTCCAGATTTCTTCAAAAGTTTTAAATGTCACCACTATTAGATCTTGGTCACTATGAATAGACAGCAGCCTGGCAGACAGCTCCTACAAAGAAATCAACATTTTAATTACAGTTGTACTAGACCTGAGCCCAGTTTCTTACAGCTAATGCTTAAGCTAAAATGCTACATATTCAAAAGGCTCTAAAAAAAAAAAATAATCATTTGGGATTTTAAATTCAAATTCTTAATTCATACAACTTGAACAGCTTAAAACAGCAATTCCTTTTGGAAAAACAAAAGTCCAACTTAAGCCTCTTCACCAGGCCTGCCTCATCAATGCTCTGCTCTCCTGCATGCCCCTTTCTACGCTAGATTAAATATTAACGAGACCCTGAAATCTATTAATAAATTGCCAAGACTGCTAAAATATCTCAGCCTCTAGGGCTTTCTGCACTGTTGAATAGCAAAACAACATTCTGAGGAAACTTGTGAGTACAAATCTAGCTTCCTCCAAAACTCTTTTCCCAAGGAGGCCACAAATCTTGGTCTATTTGCATGCTGGCTTCCATCTCCTCCTGTGCTGGTTTGAGGCTAATTGGAATATTTTAATAGAGAAAATTGTATTACAGGCTGAGTAAAGGAAAATAATGGTGATGTCTACTTCACTCATAGGCTTGCTGAGATGTTTAAGAATAACAGTCTCTGGGGCACAGTGTCTCGGTCTAGCAGCTTCTGCCTTTTTCTCCTCTCTGCTGAATAACCTCACTAACCACTTTTCTTCTANGGGTGCGTGCCTTCCGCCATTACAGGTGCCTGCTTGCATCCTACCTGCTGCCTCCACGCATTCGCCAGCGTGATACCGTGAGACATCCTGCCTGCATATAAGGGTCTGCTGCCAAAGACAGCCAGAATCAGGTCAGAGATTGTCTCTCTCCTTTTTCCAGTGCTCAGGAGCCTGGAGGAACTCTAAAGCCACTGACGGCTACCGACAGCAACCCCGAAAGATTGGGTACTGTCAGACAATACCTCTTAACGAGTAAATACCAAAGCCTCTTGTAATCATTGATTGCCTTCTGCCATAAGCAGAAAGGAGCTTCCTGCACCCATCCAGTGGCTAAGCAGGGTAATTAACTGCACAAACCTTCTCTTTTCCAGTTTAATTCAAGTTTAGTTAATGTATATATTTAATAGTTATTTCCAGATCCTGTTATAACCTGTATATTGTTTCCATAACGTTGCAAAGAGCCTGTTATTATTGTTATTATTATTATTAAATGGTGGTCGGGGTGGTGCGAGTTCCGATTATTTAATATTAATAAACTAAGTATTTTTATAATATCATCTCGCAGTACCTAATTACCCCCTACCGCGACAGTGGGGGCAGGGAACTCCCAAACCGTTACACCTCCTGATCCATTTCTCCATCCAAAGCAGAGCAGTAGGAGTGCAGGCTTTTCACAGCCACAAATCAGCAGGCTGCTGCTGGAGAGTTCCAAACCCATGGAAGGAAAATCATGTAGAAACACGTGCTTGCAGGACAACCAAAGCCATAACTGATTAGGGTCTCAGCATTCAGCCTGCTACTGAAGGAGGCTGGAACTTGTGGCTCAGACAGAAAAAGGGACATCAAAGGTCAAATGGTGTCATCCTGCTTCTTCATCAAGAGGGAGGAGGAGACTTTGAGTTGTATTTGTAGCAGAGCTCATTGACACGTTTCCTATATACAAAAGACAGCAATAAAAACTGGCCAGCCCTCTTATGTGCTATTTAAAGCTCTGACTATCTAGCCTTAGGAAGTCCAATATTTATACTGTTCTCCTTCAGACTTCCTCTTTGGCAGTGCACTCCTTGGGTAACTTGGATGCTAAATGACTCCAAGTGACTGGGAACTGAAGTGAAGAATCAGTGAGGGCAAATGTAAAAAAAGCAATCAGAACCTCATCATTTCCTTTGGTGCAAATGAAAGCAGAATATTTTCATTAAAGCTCTTCAAATGCCTTACTCAATATTCTAATTAATTTAAAATGTCTTCTTTAATTTGATGTAAAATAAGCTAGTGGTAGAGCCTCTCAGTGCTTCACTGTTTCCACATCTCTAGATGGTTTTGGGTCACGGCAATCTCTGGTCACTCCAATTCAAGCAAACAGCACATAGGTGGAAACAGGACTCCAGTATCTCACAGACTGTTTCAGTTGCACAGGGGTGAGTTCTCTGAACAAATAAAACAGCTGCCAGGCCTTTGACTTACACTGAAAACTGCCATCACCTCCCTGCTGTCGTTCTCCAGGAGACGGAGCTGCCCTCTGAGCTGTCTCTGGAGTCTGGGATCAGGACATCCACTCCTTCGTCTTACCATCAATAACTTCAAGGAGATATCTGGAGAAGGAGATCATAGAATGGTCTGGCTTGGAAGGGACCTCCAAAGCTCACCAGTCCAACCTCCTCTGCAGTCAGCAGCAGCATCCTCAGCTAGATCAGGTTACCCAGAGCCCTGTCGAGCCTCACCCTAAATATCTCCAGGGATGGGGCCCCTCACCTCGAACATCTCCAGGGATGGGGCCCCTCACCTCAAATATCTCCAGGGATGGGGCCCCTCACCTCAAATATCTCCAGGGATGGGGCCTCTACTACTTCCCCAGGCAGCCTGTTCCAGTGTTCACTACCTTCATGGTAAGGAACTTGTCCCTAACATCCAATCTAAATCTGCTCTTCTCTAGTTTGAAGCCATTGCCCCTCGTCCTATCACTACAAGCCCTCTGCAAACAGTCTGCCTCCATCATTCCTGTATGCACCCTTCAGGTACTGGAAAGACACTATTAGGTCTCCCCAGAGCCTTCTCTCCAGGCTGAGCTATGTATAGCAGTGAGTCCCCTGAGGGAGACTGCCACTGATGTCATTTGTCAGGTCAGAAGGCAGAGTATACCCAGTGTTGGTTTCAGATGCTAACTTCTCTTCCTCCATAAGCAAGAGAAGGGGAATAGGACTAGACCCTCAGTTCCCAGAGCAGGCCAGGAGGCCTCCAGAGGACAAAGAGGACCTGCACTCAATTGCAATTTTATTGAAAATACAGCATCAAAAAGAGGTAAAGGAAGAAAACCCCAACCAACCAAAAAATTAAAAAAAACCCAAACAAAAAACCAATAAACAAACCTAACAGACTTGGAAAGGCCACAAACTTAAATAAGACATTTGAAAAATTGAGAGCCATCTGTAAAATAAGCAATGAACTTTGATTTGCCTTTTTTGTAGCCATGATGATATGTTCCAAAAATTGTTTCAGACTTTAATAGCAGTTCTTCCTTTCTGAGAAATCACAGCACCACAGATTGTCAGGGGCTGGAAGGGGTCTTGAAAGCTCATCCAGTCCAACCCCCCTGCCAGAGCAGGATCAGCTAGACCAGATCACACAGGAACACATCCAGGCAGGTCTTGAATATCTCCAGAGAGGGAGACTCCACAACCCCCCTGAGCAGCCTGTTCCAGTGTTCTGTCACTCTCACAGGGGAAAAATTCTTCCTCATGTTTCCATGGAACTTCCTATGTCTCAGCTTCCACCCAGTGCCCCTTGTCCTGTCATCAGGCATCACTGAGCAGAGCCTGGCTGCAGCCTCCTGGCACTCACCCTTTACACATTTATAAACATTAATGAGGTCACCTCTTGTAAATATAAATGTTGTGTAGAAGCTGGACATGAAGTACTTGTCCATCACATGCTCTCATGAAGTGCATCATGAAGTTTCCAGGCGTGATGACTGCAAGTCTTGTTGTGTATTTGTCTCACTTAAAAGCATTCTATTTGTAGGATAAGGTGGAAAGAGATGTCTTACCAGTTGGAAAATTCTCTGCTTGATTGGGAGGGGTCCTTGAACTGCCATTTGTGCATTTCTCACTTTGTGAACACTCTGTTATGAGAGATGAAATGGATGGTTAAGTGTATTTCTAAGTCCATATAAATTACACTAAAAAAAAAAAATAACCCCCAGCTCCCCATACTTTCAAAGCATTTGATGCATTGGATAACTACTAATAGAAAATATATATTTTTTTTTTCCCCCTTCCTGCTGTTATCATTTCCAAACCCCACAGACAGTATATCTGCAGGTCATTTCTGTCCTGCTGGGGAGGGAGTTAATCTCAATTTCATCACTTTGATGTGAAGCTTCAAGATGGAAGCTTC
Source organism: Ramphastos sulfuratus (assembly GCA_013399055.1). Classification (NCBI taxonomy): domain Eukaryota; kingdom Metazoa; phylum Chordata; class Aves; order Piciformes; family Ramphastidae; genus Ramphastos; species Ramphastos sulfuratus. The sequence continues at coordinate 28,700 of WBNM01013505.1, read as the reverse complement.
AAGAAACTCAAGTTCCACAGGAGAGGGAGCAAGATTCAGGTTTCATTTCCTCATCTCTTGCACCTGTGCTTAAAGTTGGCCTCCACTGATGCTTCAGTAGAATCATCTGGCAGTGATCTGAGGGCCTTCTACTAATTCATACATAGAGCAAAAGAATTGTCCATTCATTGCAAGCTTAACAGTCAGGACCATGTGAAAACAATGGATTGGAAGTTTTAGAGGAAAGAACACAAAGTCTAATTTAGGCTAATAGCAATCTGCTTTTTTCCCCTGCTTTTGACCCATGTTTCTTCCAGTCCTTTTGGAATGGCACATTTTCATGCTGAAGAAACACCCTCTCCAACCAATTCCAACGTTCTCTCAAGGCTCCCTTGGCAAAATGCAGTGAAGGCAAGACTTGATACTTGTAAAAATAGAAGTGGGAGAAACAGAGCTTTAATTTTTTAAAGGATTTTTTTTTTTTTTTCATGTATCCTAAAACATTTTCCTCTGCAGATCTACTTCTAAGGAAAACCTTGTAACAGAGCAGAGCGTGGTAATTTCTCAGCCTACTGCACCTTCCCTCGAGTGCCTCTGTTGATGCTGCATGAACAAAGTCATGCAAATAGGGGAGGATACAGAAACAGAATTTTCCTACTTCAGAGAAAAGGCATTAAGCAGTAAAAACATCATCTTTAAGGCCAATTATTTGTGTATGCTAGAAACTGCAATTCCCAAACACTTTGGGGTTTGTTTTGTTTCCGTTGAGTGTTTGACAGGGTTGACAAAAACCCTCCAAGGTTTGTTTGACTTTAGTCTGGGCTTGACAATATTTGTTTGGAAACAGAAAGGTGACAGAAAGCTCACTGAGGCTGTGTTTAAGGAACAATTCAAATTTCAGCTTCCCCACAGCTTCTAGGTCAGCTGTAGTTCTGCTTTCCTTTGTTTTAATCAGAAGTACTAACACAGCAATCATCAAAACTTTGACATCTTATCAATGGCTTTGGTCATCATTTGACAGCTGGTAAGGACAATCAGCCTGGCTTTGGTATAGGAGCTTGCCAGGGCTGATATTTCAATACTACCAGATATGGACTGTCCTTGAAAGTTATTTACTGAAATGTGGATATCCAACAGGGAATATTTTAACTGGGCTTGTGTAGTCTGGAGAAAAGGAGACTGAGAGGAGACCTGCTGGCTCTCTAACTCTCGGAAAGGAGGTTGGAGCTAGGTAGGTGTTGGTTTTCTTTTCCCTAGTAAATGGTAGGAAAGGGAAAATGGCCTCAAGTTGCACCAGGGAAGGTTTAAATTGGACATTAGAAGAGACTTCTTGACTAAGGGNAGGAGAGCAGAGTAAAGGGGCACAATCCCCTCCCTTGCCCTGCTGGCCACACTGCTCTTGCTGCAGCCCAGCACTCGGTTGCTGTCTGGGCTGCACTCACACTGCAGGCTCATGTTGAGCTTTTCATCAATGCAGATCTCAACTCCATGATCTTAAAGGTCTTTCCCACCTCAAGTCATGCTATCCTTGTCTGCCAAAAGTGAATTTCAATTTAGAGTCCAACCTATGCAGCATTGCCATGGAGGAGATACAGCTGCCTGTTCTGTTGTGTTTAACAGCTGTAGATGTATTTTTAAAAAACAAAGCTCAGCTGAAAACTGCTGAAAAATTCAAGGCCTTGAGTGACCTGTACTAGTGGGAGGTGTCCCTGCCTATGGCAGGGGGTTGGAACTAGATGATCTTTGAGGTCCCTTCCAACCTTACCATTCTATGATTCTAAACCCACAAAATGACAGCTAAAGGGCACAGTAATTTAAATGCAAAGAGAAGTCCAGTGGCAAGTGACCAGCATGCATTGATCAAGGTCTTACCCATTTCTTCTTGCAACACGTCCATCCCAACTCCATCCTTGACAGTGCTGATAGCAGCATCAGCCTCCATAGGCACCCACTCGGACTTGCACCTTTCCTGTTCCATTTCTTTCTTCTCCAGGTTCCTGTCCTGATTTGCCTCTAAACCAGGGACAGTGTTAAGGTTGAGAATGGATGTGCTGCCTGTTGCTGCCAAGCTCTCCATAATCAAATTCCTCACAGTGATGCAATTAACATTATCAACAATCTGAGAGAAAAAAAAAAAATCAGTATTTTAAAGAAATGTCCAAATACATTCACATGTTGAAGAGCTGTTCTTACTCTGCAGGAGTTACTTTTCATTTCAGTACACACAAAGGTATTTGCTTTAGATTTCTCTCAGAGGAATTGTTGTGCAACACCCAAATTCATCAACCCAATTAGATGATATCTATGGTCCCTTCCAACGTCAGCCATTCTGTGATCCCAGAAAAAGCTCCTGCAATCAGGTGGCCTCCCTGCTTCAGTGACAAAGCAACAGATGTGACTAAGAGCAACAATCCAAGGCCTGAAATGAAATGAACTTCTGCCCTCCAGTTGTTCATTCCTGGCCAGCTTTACTGCAAAGCCTCCAAGGGACAGCTTTACTCACATTAATAGAGGCAATGCAGGGGGAAAGCATCATCTTGTGAAGGTGGTGAGGATGGAATGGGTGCTGCAAGATTAATTCAAATGAGCAGGAAGGTTTTTAAGTTCAGCTGAAGAATGAATCCTCTGCAGGAACTCACAGTGCAGGGTGATGAACACACAAGGATCCAGAGATTTCTTTGCAGTAAAGCAGAACAGTGAGATGCTAAAGCTAGAGGCAGATTCTGGCAGCAAGACTGGTATTGGCATGAACATCAGGGAAAAAAAAAAAAAAGGAATAGAGATGGAAGTAGAACAGAATCAGCTGCAAGTTTCACTGCTCTGTCTACAGTCACTGATGTGAGACTTTCTGCCATCTCTTTTCTTGGGCATGAGCTACTCCAGCTTTGGAACAGCACAGCCAGGCCAACAAGCAATGCACCCACAAAGGAAATGGCTCAAGCAGCCAGCACATGCCCCACTGATATTTAGAGCCCCTTCCTCAGTGGGTTCTCACAGGCCTCTACTTGACTTCATAAACCCACAGGATAGGTTTGGCTTTGGTCCCATCACTTGGGACTTACCTCTGTGCTTAGTCCAGCCATGCTCAGCTGCATTCACTATCAGCATAGACACTTGCAATATTCCTCAAATGTCCTCTCTCTGCTGTTTTCCAGCAGAAATTGGTTAAAACTGAAGCCATTGATAGATTACTTTTGCTCTGCCAAAACCTCAGTGCCTGGTCACCAAGTAGCCCTTTCTGATCTGCCTGCAGACTGGTCAGGAAATTTCTGCCTTCTCTGTTCATGCAATGGAGCATCTCAAAGCACACTGTTCTGGCTTCTTCCTTCCCATGCATATCTTCCACCACTTCCTGCCTTCTAAGCTTCATGTCACAGAACTCCAAATCTGAGCAAACAGCTCCAACACGAACTGCACAGCAGCTCCCAGCTGTCCATCGTGGTAGGCAGGCACATGGGGCAAGGCAGTGATGTCTGCTCAGCTTTCCTACTCTGAACCCTTAGCCCATGGAAAACTTGAAGGAGCAGTAGCCCAGACAGACAGAAATGAAGCAGTCAGAAAAAGGATTAAAGGAAGTGTGCTGAGAGGTGGTCTGACCAACCCTAGGAATTAGACCTTAACCATATCTACCTCAAGTAGATAAGGTGATGAAGCATGAAGAAATCTAAGCTGGATGTTGGTTGGATGTTCTCATTGTCCCATTTTGCTGTTTATTCAAAACTCCCAGGCAGAGAGGTGAGGCTGATTTTGAAGAGCATTGCAGTTCTCCTTACAAAGCTCTGTGCACGGGTTCATATAAACCTGTGAAACCCAGACAGCAAATTAAACTGGCAATCTTGATGCCTTTCCTCAGAAAAGAGTATTCCCACTAATGCATTTCATTAGCCTGGTTGTTTTGATCTCACTTTCTCCTGCTAACTTTCCTGAAGCAGTGCCTATCAGGCTTGATGACCTAGTTATGACTGACTACAAACACAAGCCTGCCAGAGCCCAAACCCACTTTGCAGGGGCTGTGCTTTTCCATTTATGCAGCTGATCCTTTCCTTGAAGCACTGGCAGCAGCTAACACACTGCTTTCAGTGCTGTGGTCACTTTCATGCTCATGAATTAAACACCTCTGCATGTATTTTGCAAATACTGGGATCTCCTGTTGACTGGGATATAAATGTTGTGGTATTAATGGTATTTTAATTCCAAAGGCAGACATTTTAATTACGTTGTTCCAAACTGTTGTCTGCTGTTCTGTAACTCCAAAGCCAGTTGTTAGGTTTAGATCAGGATTATCCTTAATTCCAGGAAGGAAATTAAGTGTTTGGAATATTATTTTTTTTTCCCATTAGCTCTTATCTACAAGGAGAAATATCATCTTCAACAAAATATAGGAAAAAATATATATATATTGGGACTTGAAATCTAAGAGTTCAGTTGAGTCAGAGAAAATATATTAACTTTTCTTGTCTTCAGTACCAGTGCATATTGGTAAGGGAAACATATAAACAGGGCTATGAATGAGCCTTTACATCTCAAGAGCAGGTAGGAGGTCTGAATGAATCAAAATGGATATGATCTGTTTAAGAAGATTCAACCACAGTATACCAGAGCCTGAACCAAAGGGGGGAAAAAAACACCAAACCAGCACAGAATGAGCAAAAAGAGCAGAAATGCTATCAGCATTTTCTCTTGGCTCTGAGATACAGCAAATGAAAATTCAAACCCCAAACCCATTTCTAACAGTCATGCTCTCCTCTCCTTTGTGTTTGCCTTAGCTATCAAGTGTCAGCCCACATGGCTCTGCATAAGTGCTGAGAACAAGCACTGCCTCCACGGGTGTCATCCCTCCCCATGCCCTGGCACTGCCCTGCACAGAGCCCTTGGCAGCACCTGTGAGGCTCAGGTCAGTCCACCTGCCCCCTGCCTTCTCACAGAGCACAGCAGGCTGCACAGGTCTGCACTCAGCAGCTGTTGAACATGAGGTAGAAACAAGGCAGAGTTTTCCTGCTGCAAGCTGAACTGAACAATTCCCTTATCATGCTTTTCCCCTCTGCTGCAGCTTCCTCTGCACTGAGTGCTTCTATCTCTGTTTTCAAAACAGCTAACTGGAAGGAAAAACATAGCTAACATTTTCCACTTCCCCTGGCTATGCAGATTGAGACATCCCCCAACACCACCTTCTGCTGGTTTCAGAGCTGTGGATGACAGGAACATTCTCTCCCAACAACTGCTTCCCATTTAAAGGCAGGTGAAGAAGGAAACTAATTAAATCCACTGAACAGCTTCTGTCTGTTTCTGAATATGAGAATAGCATCCCACACACAAAAAATGGCCTCTATTTTAATCAGTTGCCTAAACCCTTCATGCCTGTCAATATCTTATCATAGAATCATAGAATGGTAAGGTTGGAAGGGACCTCAAAGATCATCCAGTTCCACCCCCCTGCCATAGGCAGGGACACCTCCCACTAGCACAGGTCACTCAAGGCCTCGCCCAATCTGGCCTTGAACGCCTCCAGGGAGGGAGCAGCCACAACCTCCCTGGGCAACCTCCATCTTCATTCATCATCTTCCCCCTGGGAGGCTCAGGACAGTTTATTAATGACTAGTTTCAGGTTACCAGTTGGTGAAGTTTTAGAGAGATAATTTGTTATCATACAAGACTGCTACAGAAGAGCTGGGAAAGTAGCCAGGATTGTTCAGACATATTGGAAACCTCCTGGATGGTCCAAGGTTGCTGTCATTGCTCCTCTCTGCATCAATTTCCATCTCACCCAAAGATAATGAGCACCAGCTCCTGCTTGTTTCTGCCTTCATCTCAGCTGAGCCCCTGGTGGATCGTGGGCAAATCCTCTGAATTTGAAGTCTCCAGACTCTTCCAAACACATACCTGACACAACAGAACTCTGGTAGCCCCCAAAGTTTTACTCATCCCATGCAGTGCATTGCATTCCTCCAAGGCTCCAGATCAAGGGGTCAAGCCTTCATTGCCTTCATCAATAGGATATTTGACACTGTTTATGGCCTTGATCTGCTCTGCTTCATCCTCTGTTCATCTCACATGTCACAATACCTCAGTCTTGCAACTCTACCACCATAAGGTAATCTGAGTCATTTTCTCAAGCTGATGCTAGAGCAGTTCTCCCCTTCTCAGCTCCAGCTCACACTTGTTTCATGTGTGTGTTAGGCTACAAGCATCTCACAGCCAAGATCACTGCAGACTTTGTCCTCAGAGAAAGTAAATCACAGCCTTGAGCTCTGTGAAATTCAGTCACTGACATGAATTTTTAAAAGGAGCTCCATATTATGCACAGTATAGGCAACACTTCCCTCCAGTGCTGCTGTATAACAGAAAAGCAAATCTGTAATCCAGGTAAACAGACCTAGGAATGTGAGTCCCCTCCAGAAAGGAAGACTGACTCATTTATCACTGAAGAAACTTCAGGTTAGTTAATTCTTAGTAAGCTATGTTGCAAGCAGGAGCATTGTTCACAGCTGGTCTACAAACAAAAGCACCCTACCAATCAAGATGCAATAGATTCCTTTAAAAATGTCTCCTGATTCATTTTCTTCATACCTGAGCTGGACTGAAGCAGGCTTATCCCCTGCAGTCCAGCTCTGAGAGCACCCTAAGTCCAAAATTTCCAACTTCAGAGACAGAAAATTGTCAACTAAGCTCCAAAATTGAAGAGCCAATTTAAAATAAGCATAAATTCTATGGGAGGTTTACAGAAAGCCAGACTGCTGTTAGAGAGCTATAAAAAGGCATCTGTGCATCTCAGCACTCCATTCTGAGTGCTAGGTTTGACAGAGTTTGGCCTGTGACAGCTAATGCAGAGGAATAAACCAGGAGGATTGCTCTTGTTCCTAGACAGCAGCTCAGCTCACACAGCACTCCCTAGAGCAGGGAGCACAAAGCAGCTCACCTGCTCCCAGCAGGTTCTCATCACCCTGACAGATCAGGCTGGCAGATTCTCCAACCCTTTCACTATGGACACAGTACTGAAAGCTACTGAAACTGCCCCTGTCTGACTGCAGCTCTAACATGGTGACAATAAGCCTACAGTCAAACAGCAGCCACAAGCACCTAAAGCAGAGCAAGAGATGGACATGCAGATACAGAGCACAGGACTTCTCCTACCTTTTCAAGCCTGATCCCCTCTAACGTGCTGGTAAGGAGCAGACAGGTCCGTGCTCTCCTCAGCTCTGCTCAAAACTGACTCCAGCACAGCTCTTCCTGTTTGACCTTCTTATCTTTCCTGTTGATTGCACAGCCTGGCTTGCATGTGGCAAGTACAAAAAGTTGTCTATTAACTGATCCTGTTAATTCAAAATCTTTTTTGGGAGAGAGGGAGAGAGGGAGAGAGGGAGAGAGGGAGAGAGGGAGAGAGGGAGAGAGGGAGAGAGGGAGAGAGTCACACCCTGCAGCTACTCCAGCACCAAATCTCAGGTGTGGGAATTAGGCAAGGCTGGTGTGGGGTACATGCAGAGCACCTCTTTGTCACAAGACATTGTCACTGATCCAGATGCTATATCCTAAATGAGCCACCAAGCCTGGGATGAGAAAAATTGAAAAGAATCCATGCTGTTTCCAGCCTGCTTGCTTTTTTGTCCTCCACAACTTGAGGTGGTTTTATATTCTCTTCCTCCCTGATGCACTGCACCTGCAGTCAGTCACAGTTACACCACTCTTACTGCACTGAGTACCCCACGTGTCATCAATATGGACCATGTACATCTAGTTCAGACACCTCCAGTCAGCAACAGCCCAGCACTTGAGCTGAGGCCATCAACCAGGTGTGTGTATGGCTATGGAGGGTGTTGTCCTGAGCAGTGTCAAACAGATGGAGAGTGCCTGTTGGACTGGGTAGCACCTGGAGAGCACAGTTTGAGGTGATGGACACTGCTCTTGCCAAGAAGGGTAGAAAAAACTCACCCTTCAGATGCCTTAAAGGCATTAGTTGCAACTCCTGCTAACCTGCCTCAAGAAACAGGGACTTCAAATGTTTTCAGACTTGATAAACAAGGTATTAATTACAAATCACTCTCATTCACCTTCATCGCATCACGCCACATTAACAGGAGTTCTAAATGCCACCTCACACTGATCAGCCAATCTGTCCCTGCAGCATGCTTGGCAACTCCCCATCTCTCCAGGAATTATGAGGTTGGAAGGTGTTCAGGTAGGTGTACAAATCACAACAAGCCACTCATCCCAGAGGGGTCTCCTCCCACTGGAGTTAATTTGATATTGCACTCTAAAAGCAGTACACAAAGCATGCCTCTTCAGGTTTATTTATTTATGGAGCAGCTATGCCAACAGCACAAAATATCACATTCTGGTCACCTTTTACCTAATTTTCTATGAGCTTCATAAATGCCTACATCTTTTCATCACATTATATTTGTATATTTAAGGATAATGCTTAGCTGTGCTTTATAACCTCAGTGCTTCACTGGCATCCCTGTTGCCTCTTCTATGTGTACCACAGGGAGCCTTGCAAAATCCAAGGAATCATCTAACCCTGTGTTTTTCCCCTTACATACCAATCTTGCCTCCTCTATTTCTATAACCCACTCACTGCAGAACCTACCATTGCTTAGTGTGTTCCTAAACATCTGAAAAATACAACCAGGATTTATGTGAAAGCTGAAGAAATGCAACTCCCTTAAGGGAACAACTACAGCTACAGCTACAACTGAACTGCAGGCTCCTTGACTCCCTCTTCAGTACCTGATTAGAATCAGGGAATAGTTTTGGTTGCAAGGGACCTTTAAAGGTCATCTAGTCCTGCAATTAGCAGGAACACCTTGAAGTAGATCAGAAATCTTCTTCTTTCCTCTATGATTTTACTCCAAATTGGATTTCATTTCACAGTACTTCCATTCATGGGGGTGTCTATTGATATGTAGCTTAAGTGGAAACAAGACAAACAATTTACCTTGAAGCAGATCAGAAATCTTCTTTCCTCTATGATTTTACTCCAAATTGGATTTCATTTCACAGTACTTCCATTCATGGGGGTGTCTATTGATATGTAGCTTAAGTGGAAACAAGACAAACAATTTACCTTGGAGTAGATCAGAAACCTTCTTTCCTCTATGACTTTACTCCAATTGGATTTCATTTCATGGTACTTCCATTTGTGGGGGTGTCCATTGATATGTAGCTTAAGTGGAAACATGACAAACAGTTTTCAGCTCCAGGGTAATGACATCAAAAGTTGGCCCTGGACTTCCTGTTGTCTTATTAGAACAATCTGCATTACAGAACTGTAAGTGCATAACTGTTAGTGACAGGGTGAGCAGCTGCTCTGATGAAGTCACTCCAGAGACCACTGCATGGTAACAAAGAGGAAAACACAAAGGTAGCACAGAGCAGTTTCTATGTTGGCAACAACATCCCTTACACTACACTTTAATCACTGGCAATGGTGCTACCTGCTCAGGTTATGCTAAAACATAGACTTGAGAATATTTCTGCTTTGACTGCTCAGGTTACATGAAGACTTGGTGGCCCTGCTTATGTTGGGCTCTCCCTGATCTTGTCAGGGTTACTGAAAGAACTGAGGTCATTGCATGTTCAAACAAGACACTTCCTCCAATTGTCTCTCTCTGGCATTTCTTTTCACCATCCTGTTTGTGAGTCCTCCTGCAGCTGCATGTTCATCTGACCACTCTTCACTACAGCAGTGTGGTAGGAAAAACAACACAGCTGAGTATGAAGGCCAAGTTTTACCTTCCAGTTATTATCCTGGCCCAGCTGGGGATATACCTAGGAAGGAACACACTGCTGCCAGAGGAACTCATTTTAACACATAAGCAGGCTGAAATGGAACTCGTGTGACTGTTCACTGATAGCCAGTCCTAAACTGGGCTAGGAGGGATCTTTGTAGCTGCTTCACCAAATTCCTGTCTGTCCTCTTTCATCTCAGCTCCACTAAATATGACAAAGCTGATTTTCACTTACTGAATCCTATCATTAAAATCACCTCTTAGTTTCATGGTTTCTGTTTCATGTTTGGCTAAAATTAGCATCCTTAACTGCGTACAGCTGGCATGGCAAATGTGAAATCACACAAGATGCTGCCTGAATTATTCTCTCTCTTTCACCCAGAGAAATAAAGGTAATGCAATGCAATGTGTGCTGCAAAGTTCTCAAAGAAGTATCAGTTGAGCCCCTAGATATGAAATCTGTCCAGCCTGAAGTGTGAACTCACAGTGGCAACTTTTTACTTCACAACTTACCCCAACAATTACATGAATTTTAGAGATATCAGCATGGATATTGATTGTGTTCACACTGTGGCTACACAAAGGTGCCACAGAAAGAGTTTAGCCATGTGTTTCCTTTTGATTAGTCTGTTATCTCCTTCCAGGGGTAGCTGAAGAGTTAAAGCATGTTCTCGTGGAGTCCTGTCAGCTTTTTGCCTGCCTGGTTGGAAACCCAGATAGCTTTACTTCCTTCAGCCTTGAAAAAAAGCCACAAACCCAGCTCCAGCCTGGTTCAGAAAGCAAAAACAGAAAACATGAAAAGAAAAACACCCTGCCATGGACCTGCACGGAAACGCTGTCGCCTCGGAGTCTGCAGGGAAGCGCTGAGGCCAAGCACCCAGCCGCTCCCTGCTGCAGCGCTCCTAAGCTGCTCGCCCAGCTGGCAAGGCAATGGCCAAGCTTACTTCCAATCACCAAATGTTATTAATAGGTGTCACTGAGCCTGTTGTTCCTCAGCTCCACCAATAACATGGCACACACCTGACCTCCTAAGTTTAGCAGCTCCCAGGAGCCACTGTTACTCACTTGAGGACAATTTTGACCGTAGATCAAAAGGCCAACGCACTTCTGCCTAGGAAACAATTTGGGCTCACACCCAAACCCCAGCAGGCAAAGAAGGTCATGATCAGATTCGCTGTTCCATCTCAGCTGTGGCATGGACTGTAGGCCTCCATGTATTAGAGACACCTTCTGAAACAGTTTAATTAGTACAGATGAAAATTTGGTAATTAGCACTTACCACTTTGAAGATTAATCATCATTTCCTTTCTTCACTCCCTGGGTCACCAGGATTTATTTTCTGCCTCACAGGGATAACGACCTCCCCAAATTAGACACAAGATTTTGAGTCACACGTGGCACAGAAACATTTACTTCCAGATGACCCCAAACCAAAAGCATTTAGACTGTGTTCATAAGCTTCAGTATAGAAAATGAACTTTGTCTCTTTTCATTTCATGTCAAAAATGAAATTAGATTTCCTCATAGCTTATCTACTGGGATTAATAAAGGCTAAAATCCCACCTCTGATAGCATAGCAGAAGGTGCAAGGAAAATGAGTACCTCCTTTTATAATCAGGTAAACTAATTGTTCCTGAAAGGTTAACTTATTCCAGCTGCTTGAAGTCTGCAGGTAGAAATAAGAGTTTGTTCTTAAGGAAAGATTTGTAGCCTTCTCCTAGATGTCCAGGAAATGGTCACAGTGATATATTGAGTAGGGATTATTTATTGTGCTGATCAATTTAATTTAATGCCTCTTTTCCTTCAGAGTAATCTTTTTCATCTTAAGCATTCAGAAAAGGGCACCAATCGCAGGCTCACAGGATGCCAGGGGTTGGAAGGGACCTCCAGAGATCACCAAGTCCAACCCTCTGCCACAGCAGGACCACAGAATTAAGTGCAGATCACACAGGAACACATCCAGACAGGGCTTGAAAGCCTCCAGAGAAGGAGACTCCACGACCTCTCTGGGAAGCCTGTTCCAGTGCTCTGTGACCCTTACAGTAAAGAAGTTCTTCCTCATGTTGAGGTGAAACCTCCTGTGCCGTAGTTTACATCTATTGCCCCTTGATGATGCCTTAATCAACGCTTTTCCCCAGATGAGATATTTCATTTAGGCTGTCACAGCTTTTAAGCCAGGGAAAATGAAGTCACTATAGCTGAAGCTGTTTATTGTGAGAAGTGGAGGAGAAAGCCACAGCTCCTTGGTTTTAAAAAAGGAGGAGGAGGAGGAGCAGCAGCGATGAATATTTGTCTGTGCCTCAATCCTTCTCAGGATTTGCATAAATGTATTTGAAATATATTTTTATATTTCTGTAGCAATACTCACACTTTTTTCTTGGTTTTTTTTTTCCCACTGTGGTGCTAGAGTACTTCTGGGATGGATAAAAAGACTTTCAGCAGAGAAGCACTTACAGTCCTTAGCTGTGCACTGAAACACTTAATTTGCAGTACTGAAATTTTGCCCATCTGCTTGGTGATTCTGCTGAGTGCTAGAAAATGCAGGGTGAAGGAACTTTATTTCTGGGTGCCTGAATACAGATGGAGCATAGATATCTCCTGAGCTACTCTTGCTATTGAGGAGGTAAATTTTTACTTACTTAGGCATCCAAGATTCTATGAATCTAAGTTTAGCACTCAAGAAGAATCTATATTCTGCTATCAGGATGCTGTATTTTTCTTATGTGAAGAACAAGCTTCTTCACTCTGAGGGTGGGGCAGCACTGGAGCAGGCTGCCTACAGAGGTTGTGGAGTCTCCATCTCTGGAGTCATTCAAAACTACTCTGGATGCCATCCTGTGCAACCCACTCTAGGTGACCCTGCTCTGGCAGGGGAGCTGGACTAGATGATCTCCAGAGGTCACTTCTAACCCCTGTCACTCTGTGATGCTGTGAACAGCCCCGGAGATGTGATGCAGGACACAGGGCAGGAAATCAGCACACATCAGTCTGTACTGCAGAACAGAAATTGACTGAGGGCCAAGGGATTGTAGTCGTCTGCTTCCAGCCAGAAGCTGCGGCTTCACAAAGTCTTCCAAGGAGTCACATTTGCAGGAGAGCACAGTATGCTTAAAGAGTGTTAACCTCTCTGCAGCAGGCAAAAAAAGGGACAGTATCCCACTCCTCACTTGCAGAAAGCACATTATTTCCATGTGTAGAGCCAGGAGCACTGGTATCAGTGGTGACACAGGCTGGGTGACCTTGCTCTCAGATCCTCACACGCTTCATCCGCAGTTCATCAGTGAAAATTAAATTTTGGCCAATGTTTTTTGCAAGTGTAGTGACTTGGATGCTACTCATGGTTTGTGTTGGCTCTTCCCCAAACCATCCTTTGCATCACGCTCCTGCAGGTTGCTTTGCTGTAACTTGGGTGGGTGTCATCTTTAGGGACTGATGCTCACCACTACCTGCTAGGCTTGCTGTCACACACAGCAGTCTGTGATAGTCAAACTGATCTGTTCTGACCAACTTCCCAAGAGCTGACTGCTGACAGGACAGAACAGTCCTTGATTGTCTCACTCTAACAAGGACTTCTTTCATCCTCAGCCATTGTTCCCTTTGATGTTCTTTCTGTTTGCAAAGTTTGCATGGGAATTTTATCTGACCTGCTGATCGTAATACTTTTAGGCTTGCAATGGGTAACTAAGTTTCAACTGCTGATGCAGTATTTATATTCTGCCCAGGGTGTGAGAGGAGTTTTGCTTAGAAGTCATCAACAGCCATCTTGGAAGTGAGTGCTGAGTTACTATTTCATTGCAGCTGCTTCACACAATTCATTATTTATAAAGACTTCTAGCTCAGTGGGTAGCTGGAGGTTTATTTCCATGCCCAGAATCCTATTTTTAAGATCTTAATCTGTTACTCTTCTGAAAATTCAGACACTCCTTAAGATCAGCGTCACATCAATACAACAACACGGTGAGGTGGTAGGGAGGTAACTGCTGTCACAAGCACAGACAGGTTACAAACACAGCTGTGGTTCAGAGAATCATAGAACTGTTTCAGTTGGGAAAGACCTCTAAGACCACTGAGTCCAACTGTTGACCTAACACCACCATGGCCATATCCCAGAGCCAGTAATTTGAAAGAGCTGTTAGCAAAAGTGAGGTGGAATATAGTAGCATATATCTATATCTCTAATATAGTAGGTTTAGTGTCAAAATTCATCACTGAGATTTGGTATTAGACAAAAAAATTAGCCCAGTTCAGGTCCAGTTACAGGACCATAAAGCAGTCCATCCCATAATTTCTGAGACACATACAAATCAAGAGAAAAAAACCCAAAACCATGTTTTTAGCACAGGGATGTCCAGGGAGCTCTCTTCACACAACAGAGAATCAGACTAATGCAAGAGAGAGGTCATCACAGCATCTCATACCAGGTTCTAGGTTTTCTGTGATACAAAATCCTTGTTAATTTGGGAAATAATAGGAAAGGTGACACGTTTCTGGAAATGTATAGAACACATCTGAAGGGATAATTTGCCATTAAAAATAAAAATAAAAGGCACTTCCAAAGAAATTACTAGAAATTAAGATTACTTTTTGTCTTCCAGAAGATGTAGTCATCAAAAGACAGCAATTTGGGAAGAATGTGGCCTAATAATTAGAGTTCAAGTGAAAAAGTAAAGAACTACTAACATTTCTTAGAAGCCTAAGCCTGGTCTGGAGGACTACCTACTGGAACTGAAAGGCCTGGGATATAGAGAAGCACAAGAGGGTTTACAAAAGAATATCTAATTTAAGTGAGGGTTTTTTTCCTGATCTTGTTTTTAATATGAGCTATCCATTTAGGGCAATTTTAGAAGGATTTAAGCAGTTCATGCTATAGCTGACAAAGACAAATTGTTCCTTTAAGTTTCACTCCAAGTTGCTATTTGACCTCAGTATCTGTGTCAGCTTTGAACATGAAGGGCCAGCTCCATCAGGTCAAACATCACAGCTACAGAGCTCCTTTCACCTAAGTCACTGCAGTAGGATGGGAAGGTTATGTGGGTTTTATGGTCACAACTGTTAGCTTTTTAACTTTTAGATAGCTGTTGGTGGAAAAGAGCATAAGTAGTACACTGATACAAATGCAGAGCAAGTCTTCCCAGCCCTGTTTCCTCATGCTGTGACTCCAAGCTGCCCAGAACCTGTCCTGAAGTCAGCATTAAAGGAGCTGTGCAGTACATCACTCTTACGTAACTGGTTGGCTCCTTCTGGGTTTGTTAGCTGTTTTGGGGGTGGGGGGGTAAAAACCGTTCTTTCTTCCAGAACTGTAGCAGATTCTCAGACTGAATAAACTGGCTGTAGTAAAACTTTGTGTCTCCTTGTACTTTCAGAGATGAAGGATCGGCAGTTCACCTGTTCCAGAAAGCACTGACAGCCTTCCCCTCCTGAATAGTGCAGTGCGGCACTGTAGAGTCTAGGCTGAGCTGAGGAGCAACACAAAGCATCCTCATTGTCATTCCCTGGGCGTGTCGGGGACATGCCGAGGCACCTGTGCATCAATTTGCTTTGCTCGGATATCATAAAACTAAGCACAAGTGGGCCACGAAGATCACAGAATCACAGAGCGGTGGGGTTGGAAGGGACCTCCGGAGACCATCTAATCCAACCCCCCTACTAGAGCAGGTTCAGCTACATCAGGTGGCCCAGAAATGCATCTCGATGGGTTTGGAATCTCTCCAGAGACGGAGACCCGGCAGCCTCTCTGGGCAGTCGGCTTCAGCACCCTCAAAGAAGCTTCGCGATAAATTCAAGTGAAACCTCCTGTGTTTTCATTTTTGCCCGTTGTCCTTTGTCCTGTTCCTGGCCACTACTGGGAAGAGCCCAGCCCCATCCTCTTGCCCCTTGTCTTTCAGCTTTCGATCAGCATCGCTCAGATCCCCCACCAGGCCAAACGGCCCCCGGGTGTCTCGGTTTCCCCTCCTCACAGAGACGCTTCAGGCCCCTCAGCATCTTCGTTGCCCTCATTGGACTGTCTCGAACAGCAGATGCAGAAGAAGACCTCGCCCACAGAGCTCTGGAGGGAGAGCGGTGCGGAGCTCGGTGCGAGCGGGCTGCGGTGCGGCGCTCGCCGAGGCAGCGCAGAACTTTGCGCCGGTGGAGGCGGGAGGGGACTGCTGCAGCAGCTCTGCCCGCAGCAGCGGCGGGGCCGGAGCCTCCCTCCCCGGGCCGCAGCAAGGCACGGAGGGGGTTGTAGTCCGCGACGCTGCCTACACTTCCCAAGGTGCCCGCGCCGCGCAGCGCCGGGGCCGTGGGTGCGCGGCACCTGCCGCGGGGGGCGGCGGCGGGCGGGGATGGTGCCGCCCGCGGGGGCGCGGTGACAGGCGGCGGCGACGGGAGCGGCGGGGAGCGGCCCCTCCGGCACGCCATGAGCACTGGCACAGGTAAGCGGGGCTGAGGGTACCCCTTGCGCCTCGTATTTCGGGAGGGTGACATGTCGCTGTCCCGCTGTGGTCCCGGCACGTTGCGCTGCGGCGGCTCGCTGCGGTGCGGGGCAGGAGGAGCCGGTGGGAATTCGGTAACGTCCAAAAAACAACGCACCAGGGAAAGGCGAGGGGATGTCGCTGCGCCCGTCGCGCAGGGGAGCTGCCGCAGCCGCGGGCGCTGCCGGGCGGGAGGAGCTGCGGCTGCAGCGGTACCCGGGCGGTGGGACCCAGCGCGGAGGCTCCGGTGCTGCCACTACCCCAGTGGTGTCCCCTGGCACGGTTCAGGAGCCCTGGGTCTGTCCCTTCCCCACCACCACCGCTACCCCCGGATCATGTCCCCTTCCCCCGCCCCGCTACCGGTACCCCTGGCACGGCTCGGGAGCCGTGGCTCTGTCTCTTCCCCGCCGCCACCGGTACCCACAGCACAGCTCGTTAGCCCCGGCTCTGTCCCCTCCCCAGGGAGACAGGGGGGTGTCTCGCCTGGCATCCCCAGGGCTGGGAGCGGGCGGCTCCTCGTATTTGGGTTAAAAGCAGCGTTCGCTGCTGGCAGAGGTACCCTGGTGACAGAGGAGGTGCAGCACAGGAGGCTTCATGGAGCCCTGGCTGGCATTGCCACCCGAAGGGTGCAGATGCCCAGGGCCATACAAAACTCATTTATCCTCTGATAGACGCAGAATTTGCGAAGTGCTTTGGATTTGTGGGTTTGTTTAGGGTTTTTTTTCCCAGCAATTAGCGTTCATCAGCCTTGTGTGGCAGCAGGGGTGGAAGTGGGTAGAGGGATAAATCAGAGTGCAGCCTGTCACAAAATGTTACATCTTTAAAGCAAATTCAGGGTTGTGCATGGTGGGGGAAAGGAGGGCTGTGAGAGCTGAGTGTGTATTTTGTTTCTGAGGATAACTGTAGCTGTTAAATATTCCTCTGCCACAAGAACAGGGAGAGGCTGAGCAGCTTCAATTGCCTGGTGACTGTGTATGTCAACACGCTTCATCATGCCATGTCCTCACAGCCAGCCAGGAGAGAGCCTGGAGCAAGCAAAGGGGAAAATGAGCTCCGTGTTAGAGCAGTGTGAGACCTGGGGTCAGACACCTGCCAGACTTCAGCTGGAATCCTTGTCTGGCATCTCCTGGTATCTGTTGAAGGTGCAGATGTTTTCCATGTGTGCCAATCATCCGCATTCCTGTGTGGTCTGTGGGTGAAATGTGCGGTGCCAGCCTGCTAGTCCTCTCGTGGGGAGTGCCCAGGCCAAGGCAGAATGTCAAAGGGTACAGGTGGGGACAGAGTTTTAGAGTGAATTCAGAGGTTCTTCTCCCCCTCTGCTTTACCCTGATGAGATTACATCTGGAATATTGTGTCCAGTTCTGAGCTCCCCAGTTTAAGAGAGAAAGGGAACCAATGGAGGGCCATGAAAATGCTGTGGGGACTGGAGCATCTCACTGACAAGGAGAGGATGTGAGACCTGGGGCTGTTTAGCCTGGAAAAGAGCAGCTTGAGAGGGCATCTTCTCAGTACTGATCACTACCTAAAGTCATCAAGATGGAGCTGGGCTCTTTTCAGTGGTGCCCAGTGACAGGAAAAGGGGCAATGAGTCCAATCTGGAACCCAGGAGGTTTCACTTGAATTTAGGGAAAACTTCTTTCCTTTTAGGATGCTGCAGCCCTGAAGCAGACTGTCCAGAGAGGTTGTGGAGTCTCCTTCTGAGGAGTCTCCACTGAATTGTGCACTAGAAATCCTGACTCTGTCCTGTCTCTAAAGGGAGGCGAGATGGTTAACACAGATGGTGACATCTGCACTGGAGGTGATTAAACCCCAGCACAGAGTCCCATCTTGTGTTTCTCATCTGTAATTTTGAACCAAAGAGTATGAAATGCTGTGAAACATTTAAATTCTATAGCAGTAGAATGTAGGCTGGCAGAGGGAGTATTGAAGTCCAAAGCTGGATCTTTATAATGTTTAAAATGCCAATTAAATAGATTGCAGTGTTACAAACCCAGTAGAAAAAGTAGTGGATACCAGTCTAGTGCAGGGGAGGCTTGACACAATTCTATCTCAGTAATTGCACCAAAGATGGTGTAAATGAAATAGCAAAAATGAACAGTGCCAAGATAAAAATAACATCCTGGGAAAAAGAGAGAGTGGAAAAAACCCTGGGAGTGCTTAGCTTTCATTGGAAAACATAACTGGCAGTTTGGGGAGTACTGGCCCTAAGTACAGGTTTAGATTTGATGTATCCAAATTTCAATGTTTCCGTGTCTGTGTGGGCAATGTAAACGATTTGCAATCAATTTTCATGGCAGATTAGATGTGAGGGGTCCACATCTACTCTGCAAAATCAATGAAAATTTTCCATTTATACCAGTGGGGCAAGTGCTGCACAGCAATGCCACAACTTGACTGGAATCACTGCTTCCAAAAAGTTTCCACCAAAATTACTAAGGAGAGGCTATAATTCAAAGTTTTGATGTTTAGCAGAAAGACATTCCTGGTTCTGCAAAGAAAACAAGGGTGCAGTCTGGTATTAAATCATCCTCATGTAAGGCTCAAGGAACTGCTGCACTCTTTGGTAATCCAGGAGAAATCCCTGCTCTTCCTGTTGCTCTTGAGATGGAATAAAACTGTTGTGGACCTGTGCTTGTTAGCCCAGAAACCTTTGCTCGCTCTGTCCCCCCTCTCCTGCGCATGCAACACATCCTGAGGTGTCAAGGTAACCCTGTGACCCTGCCTTGCCATTTTAACTGTGTTAGGTATAGAAATGCTTATGTCATAGATTCATAGGATCATAGAATTGTCTGGGTTGGAAAAGACCTCTAAGATCATCAAGTCCAACCATCAACCTAAGACAACCATGGCAATTACCTAGGAGAATGACATGGCATGGCCCTGCTTTTGGGATTCTAAAGNGATCTTTGAGGTCTCCTTCCAACCTTACCATTCTATGATTCTATGATTCTATACTTCTAAGAGTTTGTATTTTTCAGTCTGCTGTTTCAGTTCCTCACCATCTTAAATTTATAGCAAGTGTGGAGTAGGTTAAAATTTTGAGATTGGTAAAATCAGGTTCCCATCAGTTCCCAGAAATAGGGTGACATGGCATCTATTATTTAAGTGCAGAGCTAATTACATAGGAGCTGAACTATCTTGCCTTCGATTCAATTAAAAGTCATGACACAAATTCACACAGCTGTTTAGTCTTTAAGCTATTATATTAGAGGGAGAAATTGATTGCATGGATCAGAGAACAGCTAATGGAGTGTCGCAGCCCAAATGGAGCAGGGACGTAGTGATTCTGGTAGCAGGAGAGGTTATGCAGGGTCCTACTCTGCTTGGGAGATCATAGGATAGAATCATAGACTCACAGAGTCATTTTGGGTTTAAAAAGCCCTTTGAGATCATCCAGTCCAACCATTCTCTAACTCTACCAAGGCTGATGCTAAACCATGTCCCTCAGCACCACGTCTCTGCCTCTTTGCAACACTTTCAGGGGTGGGGATTCAGCCACCTCCCTGGGCAGCCTGTGCTGGTGGTTGAGAACCCTTTCAGAGTTAAGAATCCTTTCAGTGAAAAAAATGGTTAATTCCTTTTCAAAGTTCCCATGCAAATGTGCTGATAGGAATCCTCTCTTGAGACACCAGCACAACTGTTTCAGACTCTAGGATATTTTATAGTTCAATACAATGTGTTACTGCCAGCACTTCATTTGAGCACTAGTAGGGGAGAATTCTGGATTCCTAGACAGGGCCAACAAGAGATTGACTTGCTTTGGAGATCTCCAGCTAATGAATCTGTGCAGATTATTGTGTGCAGTCCAACAAGTTTTGTGATTAAATAGAACTACCTTATTTCATTGCTGTTTGAGCTGTGTTTCCCTGAGAAACTAACCAGTGAGACGTTTCCTGATGCTGTTAGCTTCCTCTGAAGTGCAACTGCATGGAATGTTCCTGAAAAACAAAACAACAACAACAGAAAAGGATTCTTTCAGGTTTTTGGTTGAAGATTCTTCTTTGCAGCTCTTTAGAAAATGCTTTCAGCTCAGTGGATGACATCTGCTAAATGGCTTCACGTTCGTGGATTGTAAGAGCAGTCAGATTGTACAGTACAGTCAGGAGAAGGGGAAGAGGTCAGAAGAGATTTAGGTGATGGAACATTAGCTGGTGACTCCTGACTGCAGGACATCCAGGGAGCCATGGACCTTCACATGCTGCCCCAGTGCTGCAGCAGGTCCCCAGGAAGGTGGCTAGTTCTTTAAAGCCCAGGCCTGTGGCTGTGCTGGTTTGAGGCTAATTGAAATATTTTAATGGAGAAAATTATACTATAGGCTGTAAAAGGAAAACAATGGTGATGTCTACTTCACTCGTAGGCTTGTGAGATGTTTAAGACTAAGAATACAAAACAAAGATAAGACACTCAGGCTGTCTAGCTTCTGGCTTCCTTCTCTCTGCTGAGTAACCTCACTAACCACTTTTCTTCTAACCCCCCTGGCTGATCCTCCAAACTCACCTTGCATGTAAGGCAAACCTTGGGGTAAGGTATAGGGGTGGGGAGAAGGTGGAAGGGTGGTTGGGAGCCCCTCCTGGGGTCTCTGATTTCTGGGAGGGGTGTTGTGTTTCTGTATTCCCTTTAACTTGTATATTGCTGTAAATATTCCTGTATATTGTGTATATATCTGCTTGTATATTGTGCTGAGCTGTAAATAGAGCTTCAGTCCTTAACTTCCAGCTGGCTGAGTCTAGTCTGGGGGATTTTACAAAGTGTGTGGGGGGCAGGAAACTCCCAAACCATCACATTGGCTTTGTGAGCAAGCTCTGCTGCTGGCTGTTCTGCCTGTTCACAGTCCAGCGTCTGTACAGCCATGAGCATTCTCCATGGCTGCTGTCTGCACACCTCTGACTGCCACTGCAGTGCAATGGGCAAGCCAGTTACTGTCAGCTCTGCTTCTCAGGAGGTTAATGGCTTACAGACTTAACCTGCAACCATCAGCTTTGTCACAAAAGCATAGAAGGCTAAGAAAATGAAAGAAAATGGGAAACTTATTGAAAGCCTGGACTCTGAGGTAACCTTCTCTCTTGCCTTCTCTGCATTGGCTTGGCCAGCACACAGACAGATGTGAGAAAGGTCTGATTTCAGCTTTGCCTAGTTTTACAAGTCAGTCCCTCTCTACACTACAGAAATTCAGGCTTTTAGCAACATAAACACATCTCTCATGGCTGTTGTTAATGTTCAACTCCACCACTGCATTTAAGAAGCCTTCATGTTTCCTGCATGGTGTCACCGCAGCCAGCAGAGCTGTGTCTGCTGGTGTCAGGTGCAGGGCAGCAGATGGACCTCTGGGATTGCTGGACAGTTTGCAGGCTCGCTGTCTGCATCCTTCAAAGGAAGCTTAAGGCAAATAGCTCTGAATTTAGATTATTCCCTCTGTCAAGATCCATTAGCAGTACGCCAAGGTCCTTTGCTGTTATCATCTGGAAGTACTGCAATGTTGTTTTCACAGCTTATTATTTGATGTCCGTGCTCTGAAATCTAGATGGAGTATTGGTTTTGGTTATTTATTCTTCTATTTCAGCAAAGGAATGTGAGAGGAATAGAAACTTCCTTCAGTGAACATTTCTGCCTGCTTTAAGAGCTGTTTTTCTCCCTTTCTTTGTAAAAGCAAACCATCCTTCTCCTGGTATGAAGCAAACTGATCAATAACTCTTCCTGTGGAGAGTCTCCTGACCTTATGGGACAAGCTGTTTGACAGGCAGTTGAAGGAAAGCAAAGTTCTAAATGCTGCTGACCATGAAAAAGGAACATCCCTGAATTATAAGATACCAATTGAGACATTTTAAAGAAGGCTTTAAAGGTTTTGTAATATGCATCATTTTCAGGGTATGTTCTTGTTGTTTTGGGGTCTGTCATTTCCTTGGTTGGTTGGTTTGGAGTTTTTTGGTTTGGGGTTTTGGTTTGGATTTTGGTTTCTGTTCTGAAACTTACTTTTAGATGCAAGTAAAACTGTCACTACAGAACAGTAACAGTCCACAGTTGCTCCTCATGGTGGGTATGAGAAACTAGTAGTGTGGTATCTCAGTTGTTACTGCATGGTAGCAGCTCATGAATACAGCATCCAGTTCCTTGGAAAAGATTTCTCACCTGCACTGGCTTATGGAGTAAAATAAGTGACTGTAGTACAAATATAGAGCACTAAGCACACAGTGGCTGTGTTCCTTCCAGCCTGTGTCAGAAGATGACAAAGTAAACCTGATTCCTGTGACAGGGTTCATATGTTGAAATCCTTGGTCAAGTGGGAGTGGAAGTTTGATAGCTATCATATGAAGAAGAAGCCACAGAACCTGTCACACAGGAGCTTTTGTCAGTTCAGAAAATAGGTCAGATACCTCCTTCTCTTCACAGGTTTGTGGTTTGAGGCTCTGTGGGTATCAGGGAATGTCAGAAATATGGCATAAGGCAGTGAAGAGGTTGGTGGCTAAATACAGACCGGGATCTTCTCTGCTCAGCAATGCTGTGTGGGACTAAAGGAGTGGGCAGCCCTACGTGGAGGGTTCTTGGTCAGAGAGCACTTCAGGTTTTGCTTGACTTACTTTTACCTTTTATCAAGAGTTCATTGAGGTATAGTTGCAAATCCCACATGGTGCAGATATTGCTGCTTGAAAAGATGCGAATGCTCTGTAAGGCATGAAAAATATTTTCACTGTTTCATCTTTATTTTCACGTTGGTTACTTTATTTTCCTTCACTCTGTTTACAAACTCTCTACCTCTCTTCCTGCTGGTGTTCTCAGAAGTGCAAACTTAGATGGGATCTGCAAGTCAGAGAGGTAATCCTGTTCTTCACCTGGCCACAGACTGGTGGGGATTGCTGAGAGAGTCCAGATGAGAAGTTTGGCTTCACAGAGTCTGGAAAGGTTTGCCTTGCTCTGCTATTTTTTTTGTCTTTGCAATAGCAGCAGCACTAGAACAAGCCCTGGATTACACTGTTAGATGCACCACAGAGGCAGAGGATCTCATCTTTAAGGCTGCCTTAGAACCACAGAATTGTTTAAGTTGGAAAAGCCCTCTAAGATCAGAGTTCAACTTTCAACCCAACACCACCATGGCCACTAAACCATGTCCCCAGGTGCCATGTACACAAGTTTTTTGAACACCTCTGGGGATGAAGACTTCATCACCTACCTGGGCAGCCTGTTCCAAGCCCTGACCATTCTTTCAGTGAATAAATTTTTCCTATTCTCCAGCCTAATTTCAGGCATTTTCCTCTCATTCTATGACCTGATACTAGGGAGACAAGACCAGCCTCCTTTCAGAGAGCTGAAGAGAGCAATGAGGTCTCCCCTCAGCCTCCTCTTCTCCAGACCAAACAACCCCCGTTCCTCAGCTGCTCACCAGACCTGTTCTCCAGACCTTTCACCAGTTGGCTGCCCCTCTGTGTAGGGCACAGAAACCAAAGGAAACCACAGAAAACAGGCTGTGTTGTCACTTATCCCTGATGACAAGAAGATGGGAGTGGGAAAGTGCTTGCAGCCCAACCTCAGAACCTGGGCACAAGGCAACTGGGAAGAGCTGGGGCTGTGTCTGTCGGCAGCCTGAGCTGTCAGGGCAGTGACTGCAGCACCTCACCTCTGCGACTTGCACACCTGCTCTCTGTTCTGCCACCTCCTAACCTGGCTGTAAGTCAGGCTGAGTGCTGGCTGCAGGGTTTCTGTGCTCAGCAGCTCCTGCCCCACTCAGACAGAAACCCTGCACTCTGCCACTGGCTCTGGAGCGGTGACGGAAGAGTGCTGGCAGGTAGTGAATGCTGCTAAGGGAGCAGCACTGCTCTGTCTGCTGTCTTGACTCCCTTAGAATCATAGAATCAGTCAGGGTTGGAAGGGACCACAAGGATCAGCCAGTTCCAACCCCCCTGACATGGGCAGGGACACCTCACACTAGATCAGGCTGTCCAGAGCCTCATCCAGCCTGGCCTTAAACACCTCCAGGAATGAGGCTTCCACCACATCCCTGGGCAACTCCTTCCAGGGTCTCACCACCCTCATGCTGAAGAACTTCCTCCTAACATCCAGTCTGAATCTCCTCATTTCTAGCTTTGTTCCATTCCCCCCAGTCCTATCACTACCTGACACTCTAAAGAGTCCCTCCCCAGCTTTCCTGTAGGCCCCTTTAGATACTGAAAGGCCACAATAAGGTCACCTGGGAGCCTTCTCCTCTCCAGACTGAACGGCCCCAACTCCCTCAGTCTCTCCTCATAGCAGAGGTGCTTCAGCCCTCTGATCATCCTTGTGGCTCTTCTCTGGACACCTTCCAGCACATTCATATCCCTCTTGTAACAGTGGCTCCAGAACTGGACACAGTAGTCCAGGTGGGGTCTCAGCAATGGGGAGACCCCACACTTCTCTTGCTGCAGCCCAGGCTCTGGTTGCTCTCTGGGCTGCAAGTGCACACTGACAGCTCATATTGAGCTTCTTGTCCACCAGCACCCTGAAGTCCCTCTCCTCAGGGCTGCTGTATTCCATGACTATGGAATGTGTCATGACTTCCATGACACATTGAGGTACAGCATTTCCACTCATCTGGTCAGCAGAGTCCAGCCTCAGACCCTGCCAGGGGTTGTGCAGCGAGCATGATGAGGGATGCTGTGTGCATCCCTGGAGTCTGCGGCATGGAAGGAGTGGTGGAGAGGGCTGCTTCTGTTCTGCCTGGAGAGGAGAATCACAGAATTGTGAGGGTTGGAAGGGACCCTAAGGGTCATCTAGTTCCAACTACCCTGCCATGGGCAGGGACACCCTCCATTAGATCAGAAGGCCAAGGGGAATTGTAGTCTTCCATACCCTGATGGGTGAGTAGAGGCAAGATGGAGCCAAAGGTTCCTCTCAAAGGTGCATGGAACAAGAGCAAGAGGCAACAGTTACAAGATGAAGGAAGGGAAATTCCCACTAATTGTAAAGGAAAAAACCTCCATAAGAGTGCCTGTCAGCATTTTTTTACACTCCTGTCCTTACCAACCAAAGTATCTTAAGTAATCATAGAATCAAACAGATTGGAAGAGACCTCCAAAATCATCCAGTCCAACCTATCACATTTGTGTTTCAATTTCAAGATGTATCTGTGTTTCAATCTATGCCACATTTGTTGTCATTATTTCAGATCATAACACTGCCTGTACCAGCTCAGATTAACCATCTGTGTGGCCCAGTAACCTCTGTCCAGCTGTGCACATCCTCCTGACCTGGGAACCAACTATAGCAGTGGCTAATGATGTCCATCTTGGTCTTGAGTGATTTTCAAGGTGGTACTAAGTGATGCATCACCTCAAATGCTGATGTTTCACTCATTTTTGGTGATGTGGTCTCCATTTCATTATCTGCAGAAAGCCAGCCCAGCAATAAACTCCTGTTTATGTCTTAATAGGGATTAATATCTTAGCAGAGCTTCCCCCTTACACTACTGTAGCTTTGGTTGTGTCTGTTTTACTAATGGGATTTGACCTGAGACTGAAACCTTGGTTGTGCTGAGGACCCTTAACTCCTGTGATTTCTAAATTTGGGGATTAAACAATCTTTCTGCACTGAAGAGCTGTGCTACATTTTCAGACAAACCAGTGACAGGCTCCCATTTCTCATTTCTTTCCCTGCATCTACAAGTTTAACGTGGGAGATGCACGAGCTTTTTTCCCAAGGTCAGGGCTGCTTTTCCATGGGGACAACATGGTCTGTGTCCTGTAAAGAATCCGAGGCTGGTGTTGGAGAGAAGCTGCCAACTCTGTAGAAATGCTTGGCTAGGCTTTCTGCACCTTGCCTCTGAAGCACATAAGGTCTATGCAGATCTAGAAGCGTGCCATGGTTGTGCCTATTTTAGAAGGCAGCAAACAGCACAAGCTGCAAATGCAAGTTGGCAGAAGAGACTTGGCTGTTCAGCTAAAGCTGTCAGAAGCTGCCATCATGTTGGTTGGATACTTGCTTGGTTTACTCATCCTGTTGTGAATTGGAAAAAGGCAGCTTCTTAGAGCCTTTCTAAATACCAAGGTACTTGGTGTTGCTGGAAATGTATAGGAATGTTCTATCATGGAGGCAGTCCCAGCTTCAGTCCCATCCATTTTGGTCCCATACTTGTTTCCCAAGGTCAATAATTCCTTATTTAATAGGGCAATGGATGCCTTCAGTACAACTGTTTGCACAGTGCACATCGACGCTCTCAACAATGCTGGTTCTGGAGTAAATTTTAATTTCTAGTTATTTGTTTAAATTATTCCTGTGACCCTGTCTAGGTTATAAGTCAAATTCAGTTGCTAAACCATCTGATCTGCTGCTGCTTCTGGTTGTTTTTACTCCAATAGCCCAGTACTGAGTTGTTTGCAGAAGCAGAGCAGCCTTCCCTCGAGAACAGAAGATAATGAACCTCTTACTTCCACAGAGTCTCTTTCTGCATCAGTCTCTCTGCTTGCTTAGAAAATGCTGCAGTGCTTTATGTATTTTTAAATAATAATAATGAAAACCTCACATTTTCTATCTTCTCTGATTGAACCTGTTTTCTGCAAAGGTATCTGTGAATGTACTTTAAGGAGTTGCTCACCCAGTGGTGTTTGCAGAGAACCTAGCAGTGGATAGACACAAGCCTCAAGGTGTTAAAGCAAACCTCCTACCCCCAGCCTGTCCTGTGGCTCTGGGAGGCAGGTGGTGACTCTTGTGCTGGAAGGCAAAGGACTGAAGTTTAACAGGTAGGCTCTCTGAATTTTCTATAGAAATGATGGTAATTAGGTACTGATATTACAACCTTCTGAAGAGTTAAGTTATCAAAGAACCTATACTGGTCACAGGCTGTTTGGCTTTCCAACCTGACAGCCACCTGCAGCACTTGAACAGCAGGGAGGGAGGACTTGGGGTGGATGGTAAGAGCTAGGAGTGGTGTTGTACTGACCCCAGAACAATGCTGTTTCACTCTTTTTTGTCCCTGGGCTGCAATCTCTTCTGCTGCTCCCAAGGTGGCCATTTGTGTCTCACTGTCAGTGTTCAAATTTCCTCTTCACAGTCTGTGTAGACTTCCTATTGCATACTCCTGTGTATGCATCCTGAAGTGTTATCCCTTAAGGAAGTTGTTAATGCAGTAGGAAATTTGGAAATCTCTTCTAAATACAAATGCTGTCATTCACAGAATCACAGAATTGTCAGGGTTGGAAGGCACCTCAAGAATCATCCAGTTCTAACCCTACCTCACACTAGATCAGGTTGCTCAGAGCCACATCCAGCCTGGTCTTAGAAACCTCCANGGGTGGGTGCTGTTGCATAGGTATTGCCTGTTGCATAGGTATTGCCTGTTGCACAGGTATTGCCTGTTGCACAGGTATTCCCTGGCTGCAGTTTGTCGTTTGTAAACTTCCAGGAGGAGATGCAGTTTCTGGGTTTTGTGCTGTACCAACAGCTGTGCTATTTTTTAGCCCCAAGCTGAAAGATAAAGTCATCTGTGAAGGAAAATGCTGCCATATTTTGCAGGAGCTCTTTCCTCTTTTGGTAGGACGTAGAACTCTTTATGTTCTCTAATGTCAGAACTACTTCTTTATGTTACTGGTGGTGCTGCATATTTCTATAGATTTATTCAGCTTTTTAATAGTGTTTCTGGTCAGATGGCTGGAAAACTCTGACCAGAGAAGGGAATTCACTTGTACACACAGGAGAAGTGGGAAGAGCTTTGTGATTTGCTTTTGGTAGAGTTAGTCAAGGGGAAAAGAATCTGAAAGCCCAAATGGTGCATCCCTTAGGTCACTGACTTCACATGGATAAGGCTCACTGCATTTTGGGTTATTTTTGGCAGTGGCATGAGTGGCTGACATTTGTCTGTGGAAGTAAGGAAGGAAATCAAAAGCTTCATTTGCTTGTCATCTTCCACTGAGTTTAGAAAAAATAGTATCTGGTCCTTAGCTTGTCCAATGGCTCAAGGAGGGAGGAAAGACTTTGGCTTGTGACAAACAACTACTTCAAAACCAGTTTCCTGCTGCTTCAGGCAGCCTCAATATTTCACCACCACCACCACCACCTTGCTTTTTGTATCTCTCTGGGTCATATCCCCAAGGAGATCTCATGCCAAAAAAGAAATCAAGACTGCAGCTGATGTCACTCATCAGGTAAGACTGCACACGTGAAACACTTCAAAGGAAGAAGAACCTAAGCCCGGAGGTCTCTTCTTTTCACGTGGGAGGAGGAGGCTGCAAGTCCTGGCACCCATGCAGCCCCACCGAGGAATCTGTGCAGCCCACAGTGACGCCTGTCCCAGCACAGCCCTGCCAGCAGCTGCCACTGTCACTTGCCAGCTCTTTAAAGCTCTTTAAAGGTGACGTGGCACAGAGATAACAGGCAGCTCTCTCCTCTGGAGGCAGGCTCAGGTTAATATTTCCCCAAAGGCCAGTGCTGCAGATACATGCAGAGAAGTGGAACAGCCCTTGGCTCTTCTCTCTCCTCACTCATCCTGGGCATGAAGGCTAAGTGGCAGAATTCTCATTTTTGTCACTTTCTGTAGCTTTCATTGGTCACCATCACATGAATGCACTCTGCACTGGTTAGGCCA